>JANAVB010009596.1:29526061-29536061 GCA_029216955.1 Iris pallida | reverse complement strand
TGAACTTTGGTTCAAACTATGTACATGGACAAAATACGCAGATAATTAATTATTTAATTTCAGATTGCGTGCAATGCTATTTTTGAATTTCTAAAAATACTTAAAGTACTGTTAAAATTCTAGAAAATATTATTTAGATACTACGTTAATTTAGCTAATTTAGTATAATTTTTATAGTATTTAATTTACAGTTTTGCCACTATTTTGGCCTATGAAACCAAAACTTATTTTCTGTATACTTAGGAAAACTGATTTTTATAAAATACTTGTACTGGTTAATGAATTCCAGAAAAATTATAATAAATTTCTATAATTAGCAAAGATCATTTTGGTACTTTATTTTATGTAAAAATAAGCTTTTTGTCTATCTCAAAAATTGTTGGAACACAATGATTATTTAATTTATTTATTGAATAATTATGACTTGCAGCTTTTGAGTTTTAGCCGTATTGAACCTCACCCCTCACTAGTGTAAAGACCCTAGAAAGTTAGTTAAAGTAGTGTGTCACCCCACATTGGTCTCTTATGCTAAAGTCATCATTTTGGCTAGGTGCCCAGTCACAAGTCGTGTTGCACCAATTAGTGTCCTAGTAATTTAGCTTAGTGTAAAACTAAGTTTATGTATTTATTTCTACAGTGACGAGTTACCAGACATCTATAGCACTTTTATCGCAGCTTGCTTTGCTTTTCTAAAGGCACGTACTTTCTACAAACTTTACATACTGCTATAAACCATAAACTGTGATTCACCAACCATGTTAAATACTGATCCTTGGGGTAGCAAGTTAGAACTTTACATGTTGTACTACTTTCAGTCTCTGCGATGTTTAGGATACTTTTCATATCTCTCTCACATGCTTAAATAACGGGTTAAGAGGAAACTACTAGTCGTGTACGTGATCATGACCCCCATCTCCGTATGTATTTAGCGAGCACCGTTATATTCTATATGTATCTGTGTCGTATGTCTGGTCCCGCGTTTGTGTATAGATATACACCGATGCCGTTATGTGTACGTATATGCACATCAGAAAATTGATATGTACCGCTGTTAATCCTGATTACCTATTGACTGATCACTCACCTACTACAGTTTTAAACTTTAAAATAAATATCTATTGCCATGATAAAATGTACCTAAAACTGAACAAACTTGATATGTCATTTCTTTTCATCACATGATCAGTATTATATGTTTGTTAGATTCAGTACTTGCTCCCGTCCTGACAGGATAACGTTGTAGGTGTCCTTACTGAGGAGGAGTTACTCTGCGACTCATATTATGGTGATACTACCGAGGACCCGGCTTTGCTTTACGAGGATGTTCCTGCGGGGAACCTCGCCTAGTTGTCTTTTTGCTTTAGACTTTTAAGAGTAGTCATGTATTAGACTACGTATTTTGTAACTGGACATGTATCCAGTTTTACATTTCAGACTTGTACTTTGGACATTTTACTATATGAGACGACTTTTGTGTTTGGAGCATTTATGACTTTTATTCACTTAAAGAACTGTTAGCACATTTAGTCTTATCCTGTTGTCTTTAGAACAACATACTACATTTTATCTCAAGCGTAGGCTGGGCATGACTCGGCCTGGCCCAATAATTTGGGTAGCGGGTCGTGACATGACGGCTCTTTATCGTACCATAATTTGTCAGGCATATCACCCTGCAAAGGAGTACTAGGAGATAAATTAATAACATAAGCAGCCGTGAGAAGAGCCTCACCCCAATAACTGTCTGGCAAATTTTCTTCTGATAGCAAACACCATACCCTCTCCATCAGTGTCATGCTCATGCGCTCCGCTACACCATTGAGCTGAGGTATCTTGGGCGGAGTCTTCTGGTGTCGTATCCCTTGCTCTCTGCAATACGCATCAAAGGGACCAATATATTCGCCGCCGTTGTCGGACTGAACACACAATAACTTTTTGCCCGTCTCTCTTTCAATAGAGGCCTGAAACTCTTTGAAAGTGGGCAACACCTCATCCTTGGTCTTTAAGGCATAGACCCAAACCTTCCTAGAATAGTTATCAATAAAAGTTACAAAGTAAGAAGCACCACCAATAGATTTTACCTTCATAGGACCGCAGACATCCGAGTGAATCAACTCGTGCAACGCCGGCTTCCTTGAACTTGGGTGACTTTAGAAAGACACCCTATTTTGCTTTCCAGCTAAGCAGTGCATGCATTTCTCAAACTTTGTAGACTTGAGCCCTGGAATCACTTTCATGTTCACCAAGTAGCTCATCCCTTTCTCGCTGATATGGCCGAGCCGCTTGTGCCACAACACGGTAGATGCATCACTGACTGCGTTCACCTCTTGTGCCCCTTGTGCGCTCCCTTCCTTATAGTAGAGATCGAACTTCTTGCTTCCTTTGGCAATCACCATCGAACCTCTGGAAAGCTTCCACTGACTATTCCCGAAGAGACTGAAGAATCCCTCGTCATCCAACCTTCCAACCGACACCAGGTTGAAACGGATATCAGGGACATGACGAATATCTTTGAGAACAAGAACTGCACCCATCTTCGTCCTCAAATGCACATCTCCAATGGCAACCGCCTTCGACACGTCTCCATTGCCCATCTTCAACACTCCACAGTCGCCTGTCGTATAAGTGGCAAATAGTGCTTTGTTATGAGATACGTACGCTGAAGCCCCTGAGTCCACCAGCCAAGAATTGTTATCGCAGGCGAGGTTTGTGATAACCTCATCACCTACGACGATCACGTCGCCTCCATGTATTGAGGCTGCCGCTGTAGTGTTCTCATCTTGCTTTTCCTTGTCGCCCTTCTTCTCTCTCTTCCAAGCGAAATAGTTTTGCTTGATATGGCCCTTCTTGCCATAATAGTAACACTCCGAGTCCTCGTACCGACCCTTGGACTTCCTTTTGCTCTTATCTCTGCCACCACCTGGACCCCTGCTTTTGCCCCTTCCGCGGCTCTCTGAAACTAGTGCCTCTGAGTGATGGGATGTGGATGAAGTGCCCTGAGAACGTCTCGACATCTCTTTATTCAGTATTTCGCTCTTGGCAAACTTCAGATTGACCATGCCTTTTCGAGCAGAAGCGATCATAGATACTTGTACGGTCTTCCACAAGTCTGGAAATGTACATAGCAACCAAAGTCCTTGAACCTCGTCGTCGAACTTGACTTCCATCGAGGATAGATGGTCCACCATGTCCTGGAACTCACTCAAGTGATCCGTAATGGATGCACCATCTTTGTACCACAGACCCATCATCATCCGGATCAGGAACAGTTTGTTTACCCCGATCTTTTTTGCGTACAAAGATTCCAGCTTCTCTCACAACGTCTTCGTATGCTCAATATTGGCAACGTGGTTGTACACGTTCTCGTCAACGAACTGCCGCATGTACCCACACACCTGTATATGCTTGAAGTTTCAGTCCTCATCAGATTTGTCACTGGGCTTCTCGGATGCAAATAATGGAAGATACAGCTTCTTGACGAACAATAAATCCTTCATCTTGCTCTGCCAATAATGGTAGTTGGTACCGTTCAGGTTCACCATGTGCATAGGCTTCACATCCATCTCTGCTACCTGGTTTAACTGTCAACTCCTGATACTTCTTTGAACCCAAAGCTTTGATACCACTTTGTTGGAAACGAAATACGAAAACCGTTCCCCCAAACCAGAAAGTCCTGTGAGAGAATCGATCAAAATCACACAAACCAAAAATGCCAAACACAATCGCAGACACAAAGATTTTTGACGTGGAAAATCCTTGCAGAAAAAACCACGGGACGATCGAGTCCAACCCTGAAGAACCTCCACTAATGGAATAAAGAGAATACACCCTCTACAAGCTTCTCCCGATCCAACACGGATCACCACAACTCACTTGAAAGAAGAATTTTTTTGATTTTGGACTCCGAAGAACAAGAGATGCCGAAAAATTATTCGAAGCAATCTCTTCTGTACAATAGTCCTTAATTCTATCTCTCTCTCAAAGATTGTAAAGCACTCTTATTTTTTAGATGAGTTTTCAACTAGCATGCATCACCCTTTTATAAGCCCTTGGTAATCCATACATGGAAGGCCAATATATATGAAAACTTCCAATATGCATCAATCATATATTTAATGGAAATTCGATCATAATTGGCTTGCCATAATTGGAAGTCCAATTATATGGAAAGCTATTATATGAAGGATCCAATCATAAATATATGATCAAAGTAAATATGGAAATCCAATCATATATTTGCTTACCATATATGTTCCAAAATAGGATCCATGCACTCCCCGAGCTTCTCCGATACACGGATAGCGCTCGTCGCTCTCCGGAGTATTCTCCACATAGGTTGGGAACCCGACCCACACCAACATTTGGTTTATTTAATAAAGTCCATGCTTTGCTTATCCGACATAGTTCGGCTTCGTTCCTTTATTTTCTTGCTCTCCGCTTCCATTTAAGACTGATTTAGGACCCGTAGTTTCGATCCGGTTCGAACTGGAAATTGTTCAAACAAATTGGTTCCTAAAATTTCTAATTTAAATGGGACGGGTCAGAACAGACAATGTGACATTCACGGGTCGGGACATATCGTGTTTTCAAAACAAACGTGGCCCCGGTCCGGCCTATTTATTTGAAAAAAATTCTAAAATTTTATTAGACTCGAGAGTCTTGACAGCAGACTTATGTCACTTACTTTCTCTTGGTAATAGCCTAGTGATGCATTCGTGAGCATTCTTTATAGGGCTGAAAATCGAATGAACTCGAACAAAGAGTGTTCAAGCTTGGTTTGACTTAACTATCGATCGAGTTTGCTTCAAGCTAAGCTTAAGGTCGAGCTTTAAAATGGTGTTTTAACTCGGTTTGATTAGAGACTCGAACGAATAGAGCTCGAGCCAAAGTCCTATTGAATATGTTGTATATACTATCACACTATTTCTCTCGAGTTTTAAAGACTTTTTGTATTGAATTATTTATGCTCTCTACATCATAAATTTACCATCATATAAAGAACAAAAAAAAGAGTACAATTTCTAGTACAAAATGTATTTCTATCTATTAAAAAAGGCATAACATACAGTAAAAAAGTCCTAATATGAGAAACCGAGCCGAGTTCGAGCCTGTTTGCGAACAAGATCGAGTAGAACAACCTGTAGTAAAACTCGATATCGATTAGTCCACGAAGGAGCTTAATACGAGCTTGGACCGAGCCGAACAGGAGCCGGATGTGAACGGTTTGAATCATTTTACAGTCCTAATTCTTTCACAAAGTTTGCCAACTTTTCATGCAAAGTTACAAACTTGATTGCAATGACAAACCTCCAATGCCTGCAACTAACTCGTTGATGACCTGTTGTTCCTCCGTAGCCGCTGCACTTGTAACCTGTCGGTGTTGGCGACCTGAGATGGGTATTTCGTTTATGTCTGCATGAATCATGTCATCTTAATAACAATAATAGAAGTAGAATGGGAACGACAGATTTAGAAGCATTACAGTACATATATGATTTTGAATGGGTATTTCAACGAACAGCTGGTGAGCAATCGTGAAAACAAAGAAAATAAATAAACATGACTAAGGACTCACGAGAAAGGAGATTCTTCAAATGAGATTTTATCTTTTTCTCTTATATAATACTAGTGGATAACCCGTGCCATAATGGCATGGACATGAACCTGGACTTCTCGATGTAGGCGTACAGGCACCGGGCCGGAGCCGAGGAGTTCCGAACGGAGACGCAACCTCCGAACCCGGCCTTTTCGATATAGGCGTACAGGCACCGGGCCAGTGCCAGGGACCCGCGCCCGACGGAGGTAGACACGACAAAGACCACGGTAGCGACGTTCGGGGCGGCGTGGTGCCTCATGGAGACGAAGATGCGTAGGGCCATCGTGGGGCGTCCGAGGGCGGCGAGGCCCGAGACGACGGCGGTCCAGGAGACGACGTCCTTGTGCGACATTCCGTCGAACACCCGCAGGGTATGGTCGACGGAGCCGCGTCGGGAGTAGGCGATGAGTAGGACGGTCTACACGAAGTGGTCAGGCCAGAATCCGAGGAGCAGGGTGTGTGCATAGAGCGACCTGGTGGCAACGACGGCGGTAGTAGTATGGAGCAAGAAAGAGAAGGTATGGGAGTCGGAAGGGACGCGACGGCGGAGCATTTGGGAGTAGATGGAGAGTGGGTCGGCGGAGATGGCGATGGCAGTGCTGAAGAAGAAGGGGTTGGTGTTGGTCATAGCGGAGAAGAGGGAGGCGGCGAAGGAAGGGTCGGCGTCACCGGAGCGGTGGAGGAGGCTGCTTGCGACGAAAAAGTTACGGAAGAGGCCGACGACGACGACGTGGGCGAGGATGAAGCGGAGGCTGCGGAGGAAGGGGCGGTGCAAGGGGCCTTCAGATTCTGTCGAACTTAATGGAGAGGATCAAGTCGACGTAGTTCGAGGATGTTGCTCTGTGGTGTATCCAAGAGCAGGTTCGAGCAGAGATAGTGGATGAAGAGTTTTCTTTTACAGAGGATGGCACTTTGAGGCACGGTTTCAGGCTGTGTGTGCCTAGTGGAGAGCTCAGGGAACAGGTCATACAGGAGGTTCACAGATCTCAGTACTCTATACATCCTGGTGCCAATAAGATGTACAGGGATCTGAGAGAGCACATCTGGTGGTATGAGATGAAACGAGAGGTAGCTCGCTTCGTAGCCAGATGCTTGGTCTGTCAGCATGTCAAGGCAGAGAGGCAGAGGCTAGGAGGTTTGTTGTAGCCATTGCCCATTCTAGAGTGGAAGTGGGAGCATATCATGATGGATTTTGTTTCTGGGTTGCTGCATACACCATGAGAGAAAGACGCAATTTGGGTCATCGTAGACAGGTTGACCAAATCGGCCCACTTTTGCCATTTAGAGTGGGTACATTTACTGAGAGGCTTGTAGAGATGTACATGCGGCAGATTGTCAGGATTCATGGAGTTCCAGTCAGCATTGTCTCGGATCAGAATAGTCGCTTTACTTCCCATTTTTGGTGGAGTCTGCAGACTAGTTTGGGCACTCAGCTCAAGTTTAGTACTGCATACCACCCCCAGACGGACGGGCAGTCGGAGAGGACTATTCAGACGCTCGAGGACATGTTGCGGACGTGCGTCTTAGATTTTGGAGGGCCCCGGGAGGATCACCTACACTTGGTGGAGTTTGCTTACAACAACAGTTATCAGGCCAGCATTGAGATGTCACCTTTCGAGGCTCTGTACGGGCGTAGATGTCATATACCCTTATCTTGGGATGATGTTGGAGAGTGAGCTTTATTGGAACCTGAGATGGTTGTTGACGCAGCCGAGAAGGTGAAGCTCATCAGGGACAGAATTTGCGTGGCACAGGATAGACATCGGCACTGGGCCGATAGCCAACGGAGGCCTTTAGAGTTTGAAGTACAGATTAGAGATAGAATTAGAAGTAGGTTGTTTTTTTGTTTGTTGATCATATTTGATTATTTAGTCGGAGACATAGTTTTTCTGAGGATATCTCTGACTCATGGTACCATACGTTTTGGTGGAGGTGGAAAGCTTATCCCGCGCTTCATCGGACCTTTTGTGATCAGCAGAAGAGTCGATGACGTGGTATACAGGCTAGACTTTCCACCTTCACTAGTGGGTATCCACAACGTATTCCATGTATCACAGTTGAGACAGTATATGGCTGATCCTAGCCATGTACTTGACCATTCGAAGATTGAGCTGGGACCTACTCTCAGTTATCCAGAGCAGCCAGTGGAGATTCTGGATCACCGAGAGAAGGTACTGAAAAACTAGGTGATACCCTTGGTTCGCGTCGCATAGAGGCATTATTCTCTAGGAGAGTCTACCAGGGAGCGGGAGGATGAGATGCGCGAGCGATACCCATATCTTTTTGGACCTTGAGGTATGATTGTCTATCCTTCTCATCAGTTTAGTTTCGTCTTTTAATTTTGAGGATAAAATTATTTTAAGGAGGGTAGATTTGTCACTACTATATTTTAGCTTGTGGTAATTTGGTCATTTGGTGAATTTTTGAATTTATTTTAATTTATTGAATTGGTGATTGTGATTTTTGACCTTGGCTAATTGAGACTTTCTAGACTAACCTAGAAGTTGACCCTAGATATGGTGACTTGGTTAGCATGGTGTGACCCTAGTCTAACTTAAGTCAACCCTATTTTTAGTCACTTAGAGTCTAGTTTTAAATAGGAGAAATTAAGAATAGGTTCATGACTTGTGACTTGTGATTTTAAGTTCATGACTTATGTAACTTAGCCCATAGGCCCATTAGTGAAACCCTAACCCTAACCAAGCCCATACATGGCCGAGCAACCTAGGTTATCCCCCTATTTAAATACTCATTCACTTGTTCTTGCCTCTTTTGTGCTCAACCAACTTTTAGGAAGGAAAGGTAAATTCTCATCTTCCCAAATTCCTATTAATTCCATTTTAAATCCTTTTTGATCGAAATCTTTTGCAATAGTTTCTAATCACCCTCTATTTGATGTTCATGGAGAGTGATTTCAGTTTTTGAGCAATTTGAAGGATTTGGCTAGCAACAGGAACTGTTTGATTTGGGACTTTTTCTTGATCTTTGCAACCTATAGGTAAAACTTTCAAATTATTATTTAATTCTATTTTTTTTGCATGGTAGCCTAGATCCCCCTAGCTGTAGTGAAGGTTTGGTGTCATTTGTATTTGGTTTTGTGTCCGTATCGGACACGTATCCATTTCCTAGTCTAGGTGTTTGATGAAATGCCACAACCAACCTTTTGTGCTATTTTTGGAAATGTTTTTGAATAGATTTCTAGATCTAGGGTTTGTCTTTAAATTCGTGTCCTTGGTCTGTGGTTTTGGAGTCGTGTCGTGTCCATACAGTGATACGAATACGTTGTTACAGTGCGTGCGCACTGTCCTGCTGCTCGTGGCCTCGTGCTCAATGCACAGGGCACGTGGCGGCCTGGAATTAGGCATCGAGGAGGGGGTAATGACTCACATGTCAGCCCCCAAGCCTCGAGTCGAGTCATATTATGTCGGACATGAAATTTGACCTGTACTAGCCATACACTGGCTGTGCAGTTGGGTTTTTCTGCTCTGATACGCACTTCATGTCGACACATGACACGATGTGGACACGTATCAGGCTACTGGGCATGTAGCCCTATCCCTAGCGAGTGTCTGGACACGAGCATGACGTTTCATGTGTCGTGTGTCATGTGCACGACTCTGTGACACGCTTGCACGACACTTGGTGTGCTCGTGTGTGTCTGTGTGTGCTCGAGGTGTCTGGACATGTTGTGTCTCGTCATATGGACCCAAGATGACTCGAGGGACATACTGACATATACACGAGTCTTTACCAACCCTTAATTGTGGGTTATGGATTTAATTTGGTCTTCGATTTGGTATCCCCAATTTTGCTGATACACTGTTCATAGGTTATTATCCTAGATTTTGATTGTACTTTTTAACTAAATTATTGATGTTTAATAATCAGGATTAGTTCACCTACATATGTATTAGATTAGTTAAATGTTGGGTTCATGATTTGCTAGGAGATTCATGGATTTGAATGGGTTTTGGATGTGTAAACCGATTAGCTAAACTGTCATGATAATATGTGAATACCTGTGCAAGGCACTGATTTCCTGAGTTTTGACAACCTATCCACTGCTATCTACTGATTCCTATTACACACACTGAATCACACACATTAATTTACACAACACCCTATCTCCTAAACTGTCACAAATACACACACATTACCTAAAACTGAGAACTATTATATGAACACACACATGTTAGTCACACACACACACTAACCTATCCACATTACACTGTTAGCACACTGTATTATACACACACACAATTAACACTTTCACTATTGCTATCTAACACACACACTTGACTATCGTTGACACTACACACATTGACACCCTAGTAGCTATAGCTCTGTACACATTCAAACACACACACCCTATCTAGTAAACTATTTTCCTATTTTGACACACACACA
>JANAVB010009596.1:28795116-28900134 GCA_029216955.1 Iris pallida | reverse complement strand
CCAAGTTAACCAAAGTCACTGTGGGTCAAATTACATAGAATTGACTAAAGGACTAGTTAACTTAAGTTTGACTTAACTTAGAACATTGACTAGTTGACTTAGGTTTGACCCCAGTTTGACTAAAGTGACCAGAGTTGATCAAGAGTTGACTTTGACCTAGAATGACCTAGAATGACTCTAATAGGTCTAAATGGACATGTTGACTTAAGTTTGACCAAACCCTAGACTAATTAACTAGTTGACTTAGGTTTGACCTACTTTGACTGGAATGGTTGACAAGGTTGACCAATATTTGACTTTGACCTAGTTGACTAGAATGGTGACCAGAGTTGACCAAGAGTTGACTTTGACCTAGAATGGGCCTAGAATCATATAGAGTGCATTGTAAACTTCTCTTATTTCATTTGACACTTTGTACTTTGTACATGTGTTGCTCTAAATAGGACACTGTGACTCCAGTTTGGACCTATTCTCATCAGTTGTTCAAGTTTCACAAGTACATTATCTGACGTTTCATACTTGCTAGGACTTATATTCTTGTTATAGACTACTACTTTATTTTGACACGATGTTTCACGGATTAGTACTATGGATCTTCTCATGATGTTATCCCCCTCGGGTGCATCGAGTACATCATGTCATGTGTGCTTTTCACGCACATGTATTCATTGGACTCTATTATTCATGTACACTCATGTGCTCTCATGTACTCTCATAATCCATGAGCTTCATGTATAAACATTCATGTACACTCATGTTCTCATGAGCTTCATGTATAAACCTTCATGTGCATAACATAACCTGTCTAGATCCTTGTGTATTGATGGGGTATGGGAGAGTAGAAGTGGTCATGTGAACAATTCCAAAGTAGGTAATCATGTGCAAACTCTGTGTATAATCATGTGTAAATTCAAGCCGTTCCATAACCATCTTGGCTCTAAATCACTTAGTCACTTACAGTTCCTACTTTTCTATATTATATTTCCAGTTTACTAGAATTCTTATACTCTTCATGTTTATTTTCTTATAGCGTTTCATGTATTTTATTCTATAGCTTGCTTTACATTTTCTGTCATGATATGAATTATGTGAGAGATATGTATTCGTTCCTGTCCTGATTGGCCATGTTTGATAAAATTTCAGGTACTTGGAGGATCACAGCTAGCCTAGAGGACACTAGTAGAGCTTGGAGTAGATGTCTAAGTTTTGTTTATCTTATTTCTTGTTTGTCTTGGAGATGTATTTTATTTTAGATATTGAGATTTGGTGTTTGTTAAACACTTAACTTACATTTTTGGTTTATCCCTCTTGTGGATGTTATCTATTTCATCGTGCTGATTATCTACCTCTAGTTTTTATGATTGAGATTGTATCCTTCTGAGATTGTCCTCCGTTGGAGATTATATCATATAGTATTAGTTGTGATTGTGACCTAGAACAGCGTTCTAATCGCCGCACTACGCGTAGGCTGGACTACCCACTTCTCGTGCTCCTACACTGGGTGCGAGTCGTTGACAACGTCTGCCCAAACCCCTACATATCCTAAATAATCATCTACGAAAATATTCTATCTTTTAGTCACAAATAAGATATAATCAAAATGGAGATCAACACAAAGGTTCGCCCTCCCGAGATAGGGAAGGACGAGAGTTTATAAATGGGATTAGGAAGCTATGATTTGAACACAAATCAGAATTCAAAGGCGATAATAGAAGCCAAGAAAAGTTTCATATTAGCAATGGATTGAGATCCTAATATACTATCCTAATAGAGGCTCGTTCGTACAGTAACGTAACCAAGATGATTTATCTCGACCTGTATGGGCTACCACAAAAATCATGTCCGCCCCAGTCCCAAAATACGCGGACTGAGCCCATGGCATTGGCCAGCTACGTATCAACTAGACTCTAGTCCGATTAGAATACGTATAAGCTGTTCGAATGGTGCAATTCTCACTACATCAACTCTATATCCAATCCATAAACAAAACATAGAAAGGAAATATGAATACTAGTCTGTAGCCTAATATCATACTTGCCCGAATAGATCTAAAAGAATAATGAGTCTATAAATACTAGGCTACTAAGCATATACAAATAACAGTAAGTAAATATAACTCTGAAAGAGCGAATACTGTAATGAAATGGATACCATCAACAATCCAGCAAGGACTCTACAAATCTACTCAGCCAACCTGGAATGAAACCAGGTCCTCAGCGAGACGTAGCAAGATACATATATACATGCCGCTATGAAGTACAAAATATCATGTGTAGGTAGTAACATGTGATCCAAAAATAGACATGTAATCAGGCGCATACAAGTGATCAAGGTAATACACAGGTGATCTAGTAACTCTACTAGTAAGCAACTCTCTAGTCTGTGTGGAATGCACTTGAGCACAATAGTAGTACGCATGAGCTGTCACGGTGTACCCCGAACTATGGTAGGAAACTCTCCCAAACTTGATCCCACATAAAACTGTGGTAAACTATGAAATCTCCGAAGCTCTGTAATGAGACGATACATACTTTATGGGAAAGGAGCTCAGACGCCTAGTGACTGCCTTCCTCGCCTAATGATACTGTCCACGTCGCATCTACGACATGTCCAGTCCGACTCTAACAGATGATAAGTCCACAAATCCGATCAAATATGTACACAGAAGTAATCATCAAGAAAATTTCCAAAGATCATAACCGAGTCACATATATGCCATACATGTGAATTCGTGAATCATGTCTATGTTCAGCAGTTAATCATGACAGTATACTAATGATGAACATGTAAAGCGTGTATAGTATATCCAGTGTGAACGACTGATAAGGATATAAGCATGTAATATTGTAATCAAGTTGGCAAGGTATACTTGCCTGGAGTTTGTCCAATCCGTGCTGAGACTGCAGTACCAAGTCTACCCCTCTATCTATAGCCATTGAAGCTACTCCATCTATACTATCACCCCAAATCACAACAAACATATATCACCACTAATGTACACGTATAACTCATAACTCCCACCTATAGAGCTTGGTTCATTCTAGTCGCGTATAACCTTAGGTTATCTAAGACACTTATATTTATCATCTAGAACTAGGTCACTAATCTCTCTAATTATTATTGCTAGTAATATGATTACAAGTTATAGGTTTATAAATATCAAGCTTGTACCTTGTTATTCGTACAACGAAACCTACGACACGCAAATCGAGACAAGATGATCAACCATAAAGTTAACAATCTTATCTTAACGATCCACGTAGCCACCTAGTCAATTTTAGCGATGTGAATCATTGGAATCGACTGATCTCAGTTTGATGCACGGATTCCGAAATATGAACATAATAAGAATTAATTAATAATTAAGGGTGATACAATAAAAAATATATAGACATCGTCCATGATAAAAGAAACAACATCAACGTGTCCAGAAGGGTCAAATTAGCTAGGATAGCCTATCCATAAGTCCAATTTGGATACAAAAACAAAACGGTAATTTCGGATCAAAACGATGTTCGTCGTTGGACCCGCTTTGCACCGAAAAATATACCAGGGTAAAAGTTCTCTAAACCTAGAAAATTATATGTCCACGGGTCCAAAATTATGATACGAATCCAACAGTATATCCAGAATTGGATTCCGGTGAGCCGATCTCAAAATGATCAATTAATCCGGACGTTGGAACCTGGCTTGCACGAAAATACGTGTCGGAGCCAAAGCCCACTAAATCTAGAAAAATATATGTCAACGAGTCCAGAATGACGATACGAACCCAATGGTATAATCAGAATGGGATTCCAATGAGTCGATCTCAAAATGACCTGTTGGCTCGGACAAAGGGACCCAATTTGCACCGAAATGCGTGTTGGGGCTACGATGCTCCAAACTTAGAAAATTATATAAAAAATTTAGCCAAAACACGCCACGAGTCCACTGGTGGCGTCAAAATTAGACTCCGGAGTCCCAGGTCCAAAATTGGAAATTTATACGTTGGAAATTACGATTTCGAGAGGCCAATTTTTGCGTTGATTTCAACCAACCAAACGACATCCTATGAAGCTAAAAATTTTATGGCACGAAGGTGGTTATACATGCTATGCTGTGGAGTTGGTGGTTCATCGACCGAAGCTTCGACGAGAGAGAAATAATCTACGAAGTTTGCTCCATAAAACTGTTCAAAAATAATATAATTTAAATGGTCAACTTGGTGGCCTATTTTGATCTATCAAACGATCGAATTAATGGTTGAAATTTTAGGTGAGCTAAGGAGCATATACCAAGATTACAACGGAGAAAAGAGTTCGACGATCCAACGGTCGGATTATCCAGAAAATACGTCCAAAGTTGCTGTCCCAAAATGCGATTCTGATTCGATTTCGCGCGCGCACGACGGATTTCGAGCGAAACGCACGAATCGACTGTTTCGTGCGCTGGGGTCGTCGCCACACGTCGGAGTCGTACCTAGGAAGGTTGTCGAAGGTACTAGCCCATGGGGGGGGTCATGGTGGCGCGCGTTATCGTACGCCTGTTATGTGGCATGACTGTTGTTGCCACCGCTGTTGTCGTACGCCTGGCGCGCGTGCGCGACGGTTGTGGCTGCACACAGCCCGGGGGAGGTTGCAGCCATGAGCGCATAGGCATGAGGGGGTGGTGCAGCCTACAGCAACGTGGAGTGTCGGGTTTGTAAACCCCCTAAATTTTTACTATAATTTTTTTTATTTATTTATAAATTTGGTTTTAATTTTTGCCTTGTATTGTACGTCGTGTAGTCGTATTGTACGTCGCGTAGGAGTTCGTATTTTTGTAGGCCCCGTCGAGTGCGAATATGTGCGAGATACATATTTTTGTAAAACATTTATTTTAGAAGCTTAGTTTTTCAAATAATAAATATTTTCGATTACTTAAAATGGTAAAATGCGTCGCATTGGAAATTTCCAAAACTTATTTTAGAAAACTATGTTTCAGTGCATATGAGGTGCATAAATTTAGATTTCATATATATAAGTCTATTTTCAAAATTAATTAATATTAATATTTTATTAATCAAAAATATATTTAAAAATACTTATTATTTTTGAAATTATTATTATTGGTATTTTTGGAAAATATTTTTGAAAATTATTGTGGCCATTTTAAACCTTGATTTGGTTTTATGGTTTTAATTTAAAAAAGTTTAAAGGTAGAATTTATATTTAAATTTGAGTTTAGATTATCTAAGTTTAAATTAGAATTGAATTTAGTTTTGATTTATTTGATTTAAAATTTATATTATCTATTGGGGAATTTAAATCCTCCCAATCCCTATCCAACTGGAAATTCCTACCTCCTATATAAGGAGAGGTACTCATCCATAAATTCTACCATCCATAGATTGTGTATTGTGTCTGTGCCACCCATCTACTATACCCCCACCATAAAAATACAAATATCCCCATGTCAGACAGTCCCGGACACCATCCTCCATCATTCCTGTGTCACGCAGGACACGAAAACCACCACCAGCAAATCCCTACTACAAATCCTAAACCCTACCCTCTGTTTTGCTTTGGCCGCCCCTTGTCGGGCCAATTCTGACCAGCTTTATCAGAAATTAATCTGGCCTCGCCGTCCCCTTTCCAACCCGCCACAGCATCATCATCAACACCACCACTGTCACCAAAATAACCTCCATCACCGTCCTCTGACTTCAGCCATCACCACCATCTGCCAATCCTCCACGTCGCCACCCCCATGTACACTAGAACCACCGCCTCCACCGTCATCATCTCCGTCACCACCATCGTCGAAAACCCCACAACCACCACTTCTTCCCTACTACGGCCAAAAACCCAAACCACCAGATGAATAGAAATAGAAGGGAAACCCTAACCTGACTGACCGACCGTGCCACCCCGTGCGGTCTCCTTCCCGCCAGGCTCCTTCCGCAATGTCGTAGCGAGCCAGTACAGCCACCGTGGCCGAGCATCTGTACCTTGCCGCACCTCCACGTAGGCGCCGATCAGACTCTACCCCGAGCGTGCCGTCATCCACCAACGATAGACTCACCCCTTACCGACTGCCGACGTGCCGAGCCAGCGCCGACATGCCGCCCGTCGCTAGATGCTGGACCGAAGCCCTCTCCAGAGAAATTTCTTCGCCAACCGCAGTGACCATCCTCCTTTGGCCATTCATCGCCTCTTACCTTCTCCCTCCGTGCGTGGAGCCGCCGTCGGCCGGATCGGCGTGCCACCAGGGTACACGCCCAGGCCTAGCGTCCTCGTCGATCTCCGCCCGCCGCTCGAGACCACAGCGCCGCCACTGCCTCCGTCCGACGCCGCCCCCAAATCCGTAAAAACATCTCCGCCGTGAGCGCATGGCGACCGCGTCTCCAGCATTGTCGCGTGTCCGCGCCGGCCAGGAACCCACCGTCGCGCCACCGGAGCGACAAGCTCTGTGATGGTCGACCGCGCACCACCAAACTTCGCCGACAGGCCGCCGCCTCCGCGCAGGCGCGCTCGTCCGTGCCGCCTCCACCAACTCTCCGGCGAAACCCTCCTTCCGTGCCGCTCCTCCAGACCGCCGACGCCGCCGATGAGTCCCCACCGCCCTTCTTCCCATTTCTCTCTCTCTCGCTGAAGAAATAAATTGGGGTTAGAACTGATGGTTTAGGGATTTAAGTGATATTTTTATTATATTATTATCATTATTATTATTATCATTATCATTATTATCATTTTTATTATTATTATTATTATTATTATTATTATTATTATTACTTTCTCTCACCCTCTTACTGTTAAATTTGGGGAAAACTAAGTAGAATTTGATATTAACATGGTTTATTAGTATATTAATAGGATGTAATATTATCATCATCATTATTATTATTATCATTATTATTATTATTTTTATTTTTATCATTAGTATTATTATTTGTATAATTTATTATCCTGGTTATAATACATATAAATATTTTGCTAAATTTATGACCAATTAATTATAGCTATTAATATTGTCAAATATTTATTTAATAAATTTTGTTTACAAAGTGTAGTATTTTTATCTAATTTCAAAACTGATTTTTCTTAAATTATCAACTACTTATCTAAAATAATTTTTTAAGGAATAATTATCTACGAATATTTTGATCAATAAAATAGTTTTTCCATTAGTATAAGTAAGTTATAAATATCTTCTAAGTAAACATATATCTAATTTTAAATAGTATAAATATTTTCGAGAAATAAGTTATAAATAATTTTTAAGACAAGTATATATATTTCTCCCCCATAAATTTTCTACGATTATCACCAGTAATCATGACTGATCCCACATTCCTATTTTCTTGTGAATTTCGGACTCATGTACATCAATCTTGGCTAATGGACTACTCAGACTTATCGGATCATCGCATCACTCCAGGCCCACTACCAGGCAAGACACCTTGCCTTTACTGTTTAATTTCTTGCTCAATATCATGCATGCTTTTCTTATGTTGTTCTTTCAAAATTATATATATACAAATTATTATATTTTATGCAATTGGCTTAGAGTTAAGGGACCACCGTATGTTTAGTGCATCTCATAAACTGTCACGATGTGCCACGGATTGTGTGTGAGTTGTGAGTCGCATATAGATGCGGACTTGCGTGCTGACTGATCATTGGTGTGTACAGGCCGTGCGTTAGGATATAACTGTTAATAGATTATGTAGAAGACTTGGCAGTTATTAAGGATAAAACAGTATCGTGGAGTCAACACATGTTCAGTACACACATAGATTTGGGCCGATAGTATCTCGTATGAGCGCTACTTACTGCCCCGGGGCCGATAGTTCTCGTATGAGAGCTACTTTCTGCCCATGGTCGATAGTGTCTCTTATGAGCGCTACCTACTACCACTCTCTCTCCATCTATGCTGAACACCTAAGCTCCTGCGTAGAACGTTGTCTTCTCAAAGTGTATATCACATAGAATGGTTAGGAACCTTTACGCATGTATATTTTCTATTGAGCTCTTACTATTCAGTTTATGGCATGATATTATGTGTCTTGTTACGTCCCTCTAAGGACCTGGTTTTTCCCCAGGTGTGTGTTCATGTTTTCTGCAGGTGTTCTAGCCAAGGCCGTAATCTTCTCCATTTCTTGAAGATGATTGCTCTTGGTTCGATTTATCATTTTGTCGATCGCTTTCCTGTATATTTATATCATAGAGATAGTTGGTAGTGGACTTTGTCTCCGCCCAACGATTGTACCATAACTATTCAAGTTGATCCTATCTTTATTTTATTATATATTTGTGGATGAGATTTAGCATGTCTTGGTTCTCTACATTTTACAGCTTATGTATTTATACGAGGATTCCATACATTGGAGTATTTTTTGTATATCTACAGCTGGCATGTCTACGTACTTAGTCCTATGTATTTTGGGACTGGGACGTGACATGTTTTTGTGGTGGCCCATGCAGGTCAAGTTTGCCGTTTTGGTTACATGACTGTACCAAGTGGGCCTGCAATATAGGATTAGAATCTATGAATCTCATCCACATACTTGATCACCTTCCTTGACCTTCCTTGAATTCCATATTCCAACTTCTTGTGGCTTCCCTTGATTTTTGCATCCTGCTTGAACTCTTTCTACCAACACCCTATCATCTCGTGATTAAACATGGTTAGAAAGATGACTACACTACTATATACTTATTGGTCAACCACATGGCTAGAAGGATTACATTGACAATTGGAATACGTTGAGACCCTAATTGAGTTATAAAGATATTTTTCTAGAAGTATGATCTTAAGGATTAGTTTATACCAAGTTGGGTAGTAGCAACATTAATAACTTCGAAGGATTTTTACTTATTTGGATCTACAAAGGGATAGTGGAATCCATATACAATTGAGAAAGGAAATTGAAATAAATTTTGAGTTTGATTTTTGAAGGTCTTTGAAAAATATTTATGATTCATTTGATTATAGCTATACATCTTTAAAGAGATATAAATTTAGTTGCAAAGGATTTATAAATTTTAATGCTACTACAGGATTTATAAGTGAGATTGATAAAATTTGGTAAACTCTTAAGGTTTTAAAATTGAGTTGTACGATCTATGATTAATAAGTTTGAAATTTTGAGTTTTAAGTTTAAGGTGGAAAATATATATATATATATATATATATATATATATATATATATATATATATATATATATATATATATATATATATATATATATATATATATATATATATATATATATATATATTGGAAGGAAAAAAAAATATATATATATATATATATTGGAAGGATATAGAATCAATTGAGGATTTATTTTAAATGTTAAACTCTTGAATGAATTACGGTTGTTAAACCTATTTAAATTTTAAGTTTAAGATTTAGATTAATGATATATGGAGATTGATTTGTGGCTCAATAAAAGTTTATTCAAGATTGGTTAGACAATTTGAGAAATTTTAATTCATGATTTTGTTGCCACTAAATAAAGGAAAGTCTAGTTTATGATACCTTTTGAGAAAAAAAAAATTGTGTTGTGATAAAGGTTACCTTGAGGTGGATTAAAGAAATTTAAATTATGGTTATGTTTGGCAGCTTGGAATGATAGGATATTAGATTATTTTGAGAACTATATTGCAAAATGTTTGAGGAACTCAAATTTATAGATTTAAATCTTATTTTGATAGGCAACCAAGATAGACAGCAGTAGTCCACATTAATTGCCATATCACTCATGACCATGATAGTCGTATATACTCAAATGCAGTTAGTCATCTACCAACCCATGTGATTATATTTCAATATTGATTCACTCAATCTTTCATCGTGATCTTCTAACCATTGTAATTTAAAAATGATTTGATCGTTCCTGGAGACTATCTTCCCTGGAACTGTGCCCTGAATCTATTTTACCATGATCTGTTAGATTCCTTAATTATCCTTACTTCGTGTTATATCTTGATTTTATTTTTGTGTTCGGTAACTAAACACCTTATGAAATTCCCACTTTCTATTTTAAATCCTTTTGTGCCCTTTACCATGTCTTGGATATTTGGAGCACAACACTAGACTTTTTCTTCCAACAAATTTTATATGCAAGACCTAGAAGAGCCCACCTTCATGTAGGTATATCATGTCCCACTAAAACACGTCCCCTTGTACTCTATTTTTATGATGCGACTTTCAGGTCATAAAAAAAACTAAATCATAACCCTACCATGATACCGATATACTTTTTCGACCACAGATAGGGACTAAATCTCGACTAAATTCTTTCAAATCGATATATGATGATGCTCTACTTGAATTCCTTTAATGCTTAATTTTGTGCCTTACCTTGATTATTTAACTCATTATCCCATCACACTACTAGTTTAACTCTTGTAAGTTGGGTAGAATACCTCACGACCTAACCAACATTTTGTGGACCACATTGATAGGTTCATTTGGACCATAGAATTCAGTGGACCCTAACTTATCTAGTCAACCAAGCCGGCTGTATAGGCCCAAACCTTGGGAAAGACTTGATTTTAAAGAATCTATGACTATTTAATTCTCCTTTAACATGGTTCCTTACTTATACTTTGACTATTTTTAATGCTAACTTAGCATAAATTTTACAAGCTTATTTTCTTATCAAGCTTGATCATGACGTATCTTATTGGGTCGCTCCCAGTAACATACTGTCTAATCAGAACCGGTGCATGATGGTCTGATCAACCTATTGCACTTTAGTTCGCCTTTCGTATATCATTCTACGTAGATGGAGACATAGTAAACTTGCCCCTAGAGTCTCCTCCGCGATTACCTTGGCAATTCTCTTGGAATTATACAACCGCCTTTGAATCACATATTGGCATACGAAAACATCTCCTTTTGGACTCTTGTTGGCTTTCGTCTTTTAACTATTCTAGACAAACGTAAAGAGATCTTTTGCGGCACGGGCTTTGGAGAGCATACATAGTATATATAGGGAGGGAGAGGCGAGCATAAGGTCAATCGCACGCATGTCTGCTACTACTGCAGCGCAGAGAGGGCGGGGGAGAAGGTGAATACACAGGGGTTTAAAGGTGGGATGATGGGTCGGGTTTGTAGCAGGTTGTGGATAACGGGTTCGAGTTAAATCCTATCCACTCATTCACTTAAATGGAGCTAGCCTAGGTGGGCTTGGGGTAGTTGGGCTATTAGGAAGGAGGGAAAAATAAAGAAAGAAGGAAAAAAAAAGTAAAAGTTTTTACACTAAGCCTATAGAAAAATATATGAGGATAACTAATTTCTATTTTCAAAAATTAGGTCTACAAAGGCTAGAATTTCACCTAACCTAAGCATCACTAGGTATAACGAACATATATATATATATATATATATATATATATATGTGTGTGTGTGTGTGTGTGTGTGTGTGTATATGTATATTCATATATTTTTATATATTCATATATTTTTATATCATATATTTTTATATGTGCATATATATAGAGGCTCACTCATATGTAATGTATGATAAGGAGGCCTAAGCAAATGTATATGATATACGCATATATATAGCTAGAAGAATAGATAATTAAATAAATAACTAAAATTAATAAATTATCCTATGAAGTTGGAAATATCGAGTGTGTGTGTATTAATATACTGGAGTAGATCATTGTAGGGGTATGTATCTAAAATGTACGTGTATATATATATATATATATATATATATATATATATATATATATATAGAGAGAGAGAGAGAGAGAGAGAGAAATTATATAGCTTTATTTTTGTAAATTTGAGCACAAACTTATACACATAGGTATTTATAAAAAAAATCGTATATTTCTATGTAAACATATATATGCAAAATAATATTTAAACCTGTTTGGTTGTACAAAATCCTATAAAAATAATTTCAAAATAATTCTACTGGATCTTGGCTACTTAACATGGCTTTACCAAGTGGGGTTGGCTAGGTTAGGGTCAAAATATATTTTTAGTCAAATCGAATTCGAAAATCACCTAATAAGTCTCATGTGCCATTCATAAATAAATAGCACATGGAAACTCGACTGAGTGGCACACCCTAGACATAGGTGTCGTAGGCTCAAAATAGGTCAAAATCATGTTTGGGTCGATTAGGTTGGATTGATGTTGATCCCCGAAGTTTAATTGGAAGTTAGGTCAAGTTTTACGGTAGATGGTCCAATGGCCTAAATTTACCAGAAAGTTGTGCGATGTAAATAGAATGCATGGAAACAAGTTTGAGTGGGACATGATATATCAACATGAAGATAAACTTGTCTCTGCAAAACTCTCGAAGGAAGTTCCGAGAGATTGACATCCCTAGCGCTCCAAAAATCAAAGTCACGGAAGGTACATCAATGATCAAAACTAATTTTAATTAAAATACTTATTAAAAGTAAGTCATTTAAAAAATTTAAAAGAACCCTAAAATTTAAGGGGCTTACACATTCAAGCTAGGAAGAGATCAATCTAAAGGGAGACCTCACCGCTTATCTACTTGAGCACTTCCTGAGCACTTCGAATAGAATACCAGTATGAGTTCAGGATTTGAGTATGATTGACCTAGTTTGAAGCGCGGTTTGTCAAGTTATAGCGATTGAGGTTCCATATGGGTTCTGGAATCCTAAGCATCGACTATAGAAGGTTAATGAAGTCAGGCCAATCGACCGACCGACCGACCGACTTGGGCAGTGTATATGTCACGCCCCGATTCCGTAGAGTCATTTATTCACATATTTATCTCTTAGAATCGATCGCTGTCGCTTGGGCGTGATGCCGTGTCACGACCCACACCCACTGTGAGGGTACGAGAGCGTAACAACGCCCAGCCTACGCCGCAGTGTCGGCGGTAGAACGCTGTTCTAGGTTATGAACTATAACTAACATAATATGAATGCTCTCCATAAGGAGGCCAACACAGAGGTACAACTCAATCACAATCTAGAGATAGAATATGGCACGATAAAATAGATAAAAGAATCCTCAATCGAGGTACAACAGAAACGAAATACAAGTCTCAACATCTCTATAAAATACAAACTCTGAATCAAGAACAACGACTAAACATGAAAAGGAAAACAGTCTAAACTATCTATACTAAGCAAGGTATCGTTCTCAGCAGCTGCCTGAACCTCCCCTGGGGTCCAGGTCGTGAGTGTCAACTAGGCAAACTCCAAGTAAGGGTGCAGGGTGCCTCATCATCCTATGTAAAATTTTTAACAGGTCCAGTCAGGACGGGAGCGAACACAAAATATCTCACGCAGTTCATATCATGTTAGGAAATATAAAGCATACAATATAGTAAGGTACATGAAACGCTGAAAGAAAGAAGTATATAAAAAACAGTAGAGATTTGATAACAGAAAATATCTAAATATGATAAATAAGAACTGTAAGTCTACTATGATTTAGAGTACAATATGGTTATGTAAACGGTCTAGGAAAATGCAATGGTAACTCCATTGTATGTGGGTGTACAATAGACATATACAATAGTTATACAATGTTGTACAATAGGATTTGAGTATATAACCAATTCTACTCCCCCTCCCCAAATCAATACTCAAGGATCTACTCCGGTTACGTTATCTTGCACAATAATGTACAATGTTATACAATGGATGTACAATATTATACAATAGATGTACAATGGTATACAATAGTTGTACAATGGTCTATCCTTGGGACTCAGGTGATACTGAGAGTACAATATGCACAATGAGTATACAAGGATATGGGTATTCAATAAATACAATATGTAAGTGAAACGCACATCACAATATGTATTTATTGAATACAAGGAGATAACATCTCAGAAGAAGATCCGTATAGTACCAATCCGTGATAATGATCGTGTCAGCATCAAGTACAGTAATCTAGAGCAAGAATATAAATCCAGACAAGTATAAAACGGTCAGAGAATGTACTCGCCTCGTATCTGAATGTCTGAAGTAAATGTACTGTCCGAGATGAGGTACCTGACTCCTAGTTAGAGCAACACAAGTCAAGATGTACACAGAGAATGATAAATATAATCTACAATGCATCTGCATGCTGTCTAGGTCAAACTAGACTAAAGTCAACACTTGGTCAACTCCAGTCAACTAGACTAGTCAAACTAGGTCAACTAGGTCAAGTCCTAGCCCGACAAGTCTAATAAGTCTCACTAGGCCTAACCAAGCCTAGTCTAGCAATCACACACCAATCACAAGGCTATACAAGCCAAACACAAGCACATATCAAGGCACATCCTATTCATGCATATTCAACATTATATATATATATATAAAAAGAGAGGAAGGAACTAACATGTAAGCTATATGTGTGTATGAACATGGATGTGTACATGAAAAGGAAATTCAACACTAGGCCCTATATCTTGTACTCACATATATACATATCTATATACACATATATGCATATATAACCATAGGAAATCTCTATCAACCACACTAACACATTGCCTTATATTACACATGCATCAATCCATATATTTATATAGCTATATATTAGAGGGAAAATGACATGCATAAAAGTGTAATCATCAAGACATGCGTGTGTGTTATATGGACATGAAGACAGTAATTAGGAACCTGTATAAAATAGGGTTCACACACAATTATATGTATATGATACTTATATATATATATGCTAACATGACCTATACACCCAATGCCAATATCTATATTAGATACCTATAAGATACACAAACTATATTATATATACATACACTCATTACATTATACATACATATATTATATTCATATATATAATATATACATACATTTGTATATAGGGAGAGAGGGCCTGCAATGGCTTAGTATAGGACTGAAATGTGGACTTGTTTATGGTGTTTAGGACTGATTCATTGGGGTGTATTGACAGGTTATGGACTGTGTTTGGGGCAGGAAAGGGGAATTGGATTGGATGTGTTTAAGGGACTATTTGTGACAGCTATGAAAGGGTGTACATGGGCTGATTTGGTGAGCAGGTTTTAGGGGAATGAGGACTGATATGTAGGCTAATATGTGGACTGTTTTGATAGGAATTATAGGGACTGGTTTGGGATAGAATGGGCAGGTAAATGGGCTATTTGGGACAGGTTATTGGGGGTTTGTTATGACAGTATTTTAGGCTAAAGGGGACTGGTTTTGGACAGTCAATAGGTCTGCAATGGACTGGAAGTTGGGAGCTGTGTATGTATATGAGAACATGAATGCAAATGTGTGTGTGTGAGTGAAAGAGTATTTTTAGAGAGTGAATCAGTGTATGTGTGTTAATGAGAGTAAAGATGTGACTGTGAGTGAGTGATGAGTGTTTTAGAGAATGCATAGTAGTGTATAGTGAGGGTGAGTGAAACATAAGCACTGGACTGAACAGGAAATGGAAATAATGCACAGGAACAGTAAAGGGAAACTGAACCAAGTTTCCAGTTTTTCATTAAATCCTCATTTGACAGCAAAATACCACCAAATGAGCACAAATTCAACACAAGCTTAGAAATCATAAAGGAGAATCAATATGAGGTCTTAACCACTCTATTAACAGTATTAATTAGATAAAAAAATAGGTGACAAAGTTCAACCTCAAAAACTGGGATTTGACAGTTCATGAAGATGGGTTTCAGATTTTAGGGTGATGGTGATTTGATCAACAAAATCAAGTTAAGACATCAAACAAAAGGTTGGTAACAAACATATGTATTGTATACGTGTCCTAGAGTGTGTCTCGTGTCCACTGAAACGTGACACGATGTGTCCACACAAGATAAACTCGAAACAGTGCGCTCACAGACACTGCACAGTGCACTGTCTCGTGCCCAGGTGCACGCGTGTCGTACACCCTACACGACACGAACTAGGATACGTGGTTGTGCCTACACCTAGGTTAGGTCTAGGTGCACGTGTCCATACGCCTGTATCGAGTCCAAAGTGTCGCGTGTCCGAATTATGAAGCCGTGTCAGTGGCTAAAAGTCACAGTGCATAGAACAGTGTAAGGACAGTGCACGATCGATTTCTCCTTAACCAGTGCACGAGATTCGATGGAATTTTGGGGGCATGATGTCAGTGCATGCCCCCTCGACCCCACAAAATTTTGTGTCGAAATATGGCGTGTCGTGTCCTGCACAGCCCCCGAACAGCAGGGCACGCGCACAGCCCCACGCGCGCGCGCACCCGCGTGTGCACGTGTCGAATCCGAAACGATGCGACACAGGGACACCCTCAGTCGTGAAGAATCGTGTAAGCGACAACAAAAACTAATTTCCTATTCAAAAAGATTCCCAAAATTCACACGAAATGCCCATTGGGGTATTTCATCAAACACCTAAAATTAAACACTGATACGTGTCCAGTTTGGACACGAAAGGACACAAAAACTTAGGGATTTCTATTCCTACAGTTAGGTTAGGTCTAGGTCTCCCTAATGATGCAAAAATAACAGAATTCTATGGTATGGATTTGAAATTACCTATGAGTATCAAAAGCTCCAAAAAGCTCTACAAAGAGGTGCTCCTCTTGATGGCCAAATTCCTCCAATGAACTCCAAAGCTGATAACACTTGGTACCAACAGAAAGTAGAGGAAATTTAGGACTCAATGCAATTTGTTTGGATTAAAAAGGAGGAAAAATGGATTTTCTAGGGATTTTTGAACATGGAGACTCACCTCTTTCTTCTCTTGAAATAAATTCCTAAAGAAGAGGCTAGCCCTAGATTTTAGGAGAGATTATATAGTGGGGGAATCCCGAGGTTGGCTGGACAAAAATGTTAGGGCTAGGGTTTGGGCACTTGACTAATGGGCTTTGGGCTTAGTCATAAATCAATGACTTAAAAATCACAAGTCATGACTTGTGGTCAAAATCCTTCTATTCAAATCTCAATATTCCTAATTGGTTCCCTAACTAGGGTATGGTTAACTTAACCTAACCTAGGATCCCATATCTAGTCAAGTCCAACTTAACTAGGGTTAGGTCACAAATTCAAAGCTAGTCAAAGTCAAAGTCAACCTAGCCAACCCTTATTCAAACAATTCCAAAATAATTTCTAAACATTCTCATAAATTCAAATAAATTCTAATAAATTTAAATTACCCCAAAAATGTCAAAAATACCCTAATCACATGGCTAGGCTCTAGGGTAGGCAGTCTCTACTGTTCACTAGCACAACACCAAAATCACAAGTCATGAATTTAAATAGTTTAAAAATAATTAAAAATCACTAAAAATCATAATATGAAATAAATATCATTAAATAATAATTATAATTACAAAATTTCAAAATTACCCTCTTCTGAAAAACTGGGTGTTACATACCGTACAAGTCTGGCATTGTACTTGTACAAGGCAAAACGGTACATAATTGATATTCTTCAAATAGGAACACATCGCAGCAGCAGAATCAGACAAATTAGAGTTAATGAGGACAGTCTTCCTTATCGAATAGAAATACATCACTTCTTTAAAGCTGTGGAGATAAAAGGATAACTTGAAGTCGCACAGAGACATATAGAATGTATTCTCTTTATTTATAATTGAAGAAGAGTACAAGACTTGTATTGAAATACAATGCTCACAACACATCTCACTTTACATTGATAGCCATCTGGACAATTGCTATAAAGCTTACAACTGATACTTCGATACATTGGATTATAACTCGATATCGACTTGGCTCACAACTCACTGGTACAACTGATTACAAGGTTCCATACATTATGCCCTTTATAGACAGAAGACGTCATCTTTTGTAAGGAGAGCTTCTGTATGCCAAAAAAATCTTCGACGCCCTGGGACCGATCAAGCCAATCTTCGTGTCAAAATATTCCAAGCACGAGCACATGCCCACAAATCGTGGGTCATTACATCATCTATGTACTGGCGAGCAGAATCCAACCCACTCGCCTAAACCAACATATAGTGATCGATTTTAGCAAGCTTTTATTAGAATGATCTTTCTAGTTGGGGCCTAACATCAATTTACAGTTCATGGACAATAATCATAATGAAGCATGTAAACATGTTATCAGCAACGTTAATGGCAAGGCGATATTATAGCATTCCTGTGTTATCATACTCTAATAGTGTTCATGTAAATGCATCATTTAAGCAACGTTTGAGTTAACATATATTGAACGTTATAGTGATTCTCTTAGCAAGGCAATACATTAGCATATTGTATTCAACATGTTAGGCAGGTTATCATGGAAAGGCAACAACACATCATTATTTTATTTAGCATGTTAAGCAGGCAAGTTGAACCAACATATATATTGAATATATCACATTTAAGTGATTTCTTACCGATAGCCGACTCCTCATACCTGCATCAAATACAGGTTAGCAGATATACTTACTCTTCCTGCATAAGATATTCATTAGCGTGCATCCTGACTACATGGCCTGTCACGACCCGCTTCCGAATAATCGGACACGAGTCGGACACGCCAAGCCTTCTTCGTTAGATACGACGAAGTAAGCTGTACCAAGCTAGGAAAATACTAACCAGAAAACATGAATGTGTACAATCACAACATCTATAAGACGTTCCCAGAATGATCACCATAATCCATAAATCTATATATCATAAATGTACTGTGAATTCTAAAACAATATCTAGGAATAAAGCTAAACAGTCTAAACCTGAAACCTCAAGCTAAGTCATGACTCCATCATGCTCAGCTAAGATCCTGGGCTCTGGCCCATAATGTAGAACAATGTCCTGCAAGTATACCTGCAACATATCCTAGTCAGGAGCGGAGCTAAGTATATCCAAGGAAATGAACATGAACATCATGGTATGAACAAGAATACAGAAAATATATATAAAGTACGAGAAATGAAAATAAGACATAAAATCTGAACATGAATACTGAAAATAAACACAGGGAATATGAAATGAGTCCTGAACATGAAATACAACCTGAACCTGTAATATGCAACATATTAAAATACATCCAGAGTGTGTGATCGGCTTAGGTAGATTCAATGAACATGAAATGGTACGGCTTTGGTCCCGCGTACACGATGCGGGGCCTAAGCTATTCACATGAATAGTAATACGGGTTTGATCACACATCTGTAGTATTTTCCCTCCCTGACACAAGTAAACTCAAAGAAACATGATACAAGACAATCTCGTGATATATCGTGTCAACAAGGAGATACAGGAATGAATATACAAGACATGAGAAAATGGACAAGTCCGAGGAGTATACTTGCCTTGCTCCGGGTGATCAAATAGGAGTAGATGATCTGTAGGTTCACCTGTTTTAATGGTATAACTTGGTTAATTTCTAAACGAGTTTCAATTAGCTATCTGCTCTCTATTCTATTTTAATTCTACCATTATAGAATGAGATGCTAACTACAAATACTCTATAGCAAAATATTATGCTAGAATTTATAATGTTAACAAACTATTTATAAAGGAAAATAATTGTTATTAGAATTCTTTCCTCGAATACAGTTAGTATCTTTAATAAATAGATACAACATTAAGTAACAATATTTTACTTAGAGTCCATCTTACAATAGGTCCAGTCCAAGTTTGGGAACTTTAGCAAACTCATAATTACCCAACTTAGAAGTTGATAGCACTCGAAATGGCCCAGGCCTCTAACATCCCTTACTTGGAATTAATAGGAAACTAGAACTAGCCTCTACTCAATTAGCACTCAACCCTTAGTACCAGTGGTTTATCAAAACAAATTAGTCCAAAAGTTAGCAAAACCTATATCGAGCTAAAGTCCAACTGATATAGTGCAACAAAGCCACCAAACCCTTGTTCAACCTATTAACTCATGTTACCAATTGCCATTAACAACATTTTCCACCATCCTCCAGGAGTTTAAACATACACCTACTGTAAATTGCTACAACTGTAGACATCGGACTATAACACGAAAAACCAATACTCAATTCTAGTTCACCCAGGACCACTGGATATCTATAACAATTCAGAGTTAGAAACAACGTTCAAATGATTACTACTTCTCCTTATAACCCAACATACTCGAGCATTGCTCGGCACAAGCTATCATTCCACCACATAAACTCAAAGATGAATTAAATCAATTTAAATGAAAATTTTATACAAACTAATTGACATGCATTAAAATAGGAACATGCTGTAGAAGCATGAAAAAGAACAGAAAAGTCCATGCGGCTCAAAACAGAGGGAGTCTCATGCGGTACAAAGAATCTCTTAAAGCTTCATGCGGCTCAAGAGTACTTTAGAGCTTCATGCGGCTCAAAAGTCCTTCAGAGCCTCATGCGGCTCAGAAATCCCCAATAGCTCCATACGGCTCGGATAAAAGCTACGTGGCCCTATGCGGTTCGCCTCTACAGCTGGCCATCAAGCAGCGGCCTTATTTAATGTTCTGACGTAACACAGCAGCTCTGACATAAAGGTGAATTGACAGCTCTGACATTAAAGCTGCAATGATGACTCTGACATAATGGCGCGCTCCTAGGGAAGCGAAGAAAATCTTTATAGCTTGCACGATCCACCAATTCCGAAGCTCCTTATGCGGCTGCCATCTTCATGCGGCTGCCATCTCCATGCGGCTGCCACCCTCATGCGGCTCCGATTTTGGGAAGCCACACTCATACGGCTCTGACACGTGGCCATCCTTATGCGGTTCGGCTGGAGGCTACCCCCATGCGGCTGCTACTCCCATGCGGCTCGGATCATGGGGGCCACCCTTATACGGTTCGGCTGGGGGCTACCCCCATGCGGCTGCTACTCCCATGTGGCTCGAATCATAGGGGCCATCCTCATGCGGCTCGGATTAAAGGACTTCCATGCGGTTCAGATAAGGCCACCCTTATGCGGCTCGGATTAAAGGACTTTCATGCGGTTCAGATAAGGCCACCCTTATGCGGCTCTAACATGAGGCCACACTTATGCGGCCCAACTATGACAGTCCTCCATGCGGCTCGCAGCAGTAGGGACATGTGGCAGAAGTTGATCAAATCCTAAAAATCCAGAGTTAGGACAATCGACATAACAGGCAGTTGGGACACGTGGCAGGAGATTGACCAAGATTTATTCACTTGGATTTGCTGATATCAACAAATCATCATGATGCAGATTCGGTGCAATCAACATTAATTGCCCATACAGATTCGGTGCAATCAACATTAACTGCCCAGATTTGTTACAATCAATATTGACGGCCCAGATTAATTTCCAACAAACAAGATCAAGGCAAATCGTAACTAATCACTAACTACCCACTTTTCAAGGAGCAATCATTACAAACCCTACTTAGCACACTCTTCTCCTATAAATAACAAGGTGCCATTCCCTTGTAAAAAAAAGGAGAGAGGACATGCAGAGAGAAAAAGGCACAGGGAGAGCGGCGGCGCACAGAAGAATCTCCCCACACATCCCGAGAGCATTTCTTCATCAGAGCCATGGCTACATCCGATCGTCCAAAGAGTAAGACAGAGTTGATAGCACTCTCTCGAGCCTCTACCGTCACCCCTCAAAAAAAACTAAACAATTGTACTTAGATTGTTGTACCTAGGTTTTCATTCCTAGGCTTTCTTTGTACGAGCGGTTTATGTTGTGAAGTAAAAGTCCAGTCCTCCCATAAAACTGTTCTGTTCTTTTACAATCAATGGCAAACACGATGGCGACTCTGCTGGGGACTAACTTCTCCACGGCTGAGGAGTTGGTGACACAATCGGACGCAGCCAAACTTGGCTCCATTCAACAGATGCTGGTCGTCCGCTTCGACCAGCAGGCGTTTGAAGAAATGCTCTCCGACGGGAGCGCTGGCCCGGTCCAGAAGCGAGCCCGCACGAAGAAGGCTCACAGGGAGTGGAGGCCCAAATCATTTGCTCCTCCCCAAGCTCTGGAGGAAATGCTCCCTGCTACCCAAAATGGCGGGGAAGACTCTCTTACGGCCCCACTTCAGACCATAGAGGACTCTGCTGTCCCCAAGTTCGGCAAAGGAAAATACTACGATGCTGGACTTGCAGGGGCAAAGAGGAACTCTGTGCGGTCCAAGAAGAAGCCGCATAAGGGCGCCAGCTGCATAAAGACTCATACAGCCACAGAAGCCAGCCGCATGCAGAAGGCTCATGCGTCCAAAACTTCCAGCCGTATGAAGGAGGCTCATGCGGCCAAAACTTCCAGCCGCATGAAGGAGGCTCATGCGGCCACGACTGCCAGCCGCATGCAGATTGCTTATGCGGCCACCGCCTCTAGCTGCATACAAAAGGTTCATGCGGCCATACATGCTAGCCGCATACGGACAGCCTGCACGGCCACCAATCCCAGCCGTATACCATCTGCTCCATGCGGCTCACGATCAGTCTTTGACCGCCTCTTATGCGGTCCTGACCTTAGAGGCTCTCAGGAGGTTATGCTAAACTCTGTGACGCACCACTTGGACTATTCCTACTATGCACTCTCGGGTGCTAGAGGGAAGAAGTCTAGGACAGCATGGGCTCGTCGAGCTCAGTCAGCTATCCCAACTTCTGACTATCAGGGCGTCCCGCTGACTATTACGCGGGCCCCTGATGGAAAGTTGTATAAAACTATCCGTGTCCAGTCCCCGACGGCCAACGAATGGGATAGTTATCAAGAATCTCCCAATAATGATCAAGGGTAAGTACTCGTACTACCCCCATATCAGGGAGCAGGCAGGATGCCAACACACTCATGTGCTCAGGACTTCCGGACCCACAAAACGAGTGACTTGCGCAACATAATTCTTCACAAACACAAGGAAAGAGACAAAAACTTGGTGTACAGAGAGTCCTTTCATGGACATCACTGCACTCAAGTCATTGTCAACTGCTGCTGCAGCAAGGCGGCCACACAAGAGGACTGGCAATCCGTCTTCCGATGACTACAACACCCAAGCTCAGAAGACGAGGCGCTTCTCGTCGCCTCCTACAATTTCGCTCAGAAGATCTCTGGCAGCGGGAGAGGAAAGAAAACAAGCGTCTCCAACCCAAAAATCTCAACCAGCATAACCAAGAAACTCTCTTCTAAGCGGTTTTCTACCACCGTTACAAGAAGAGTTTTCCAAGGTACTCGCTCAAAGACGAAATCTGCCACACTTAGAGATTCGTCGTCCACATCTCTGGAAGACGCTGGAGCCGGGGGTAGCACTCCTCCAAACATCCACGACAATCCGGTGTTCCAAGAAGATAATCCAGGGGAAACGGTCCCCCAAACAGATGCAGCAGGTTCCGACGTCCCCGAGCACGTCTACAACTCTCAAGATGAGGTAAGCTCTGAAGCTGGGGGTACCACTCCTTCTGAGTCCGAACCAGAGGAGAACATTCCCACATACCCTGACGACTTCTCTGTATAAGGGTATGACTCAGAGGGCACGTCCTCCACCGTTCCTTCCATCTCTCCTCATGTAAGGACGGTGTTCATGACGGACAGCAACCAAGATGGTCCCAGTGATCGCCAATGTATCGACACTCTGGAGGCTATACTGCATACCTTGGTCAAATCTGTGGACGAGATCAAAGCAGCCCTTCCAACTCTGCAAGGAAGGACGCAAGTCCAAACAAACTTTGGACCCGCGGTCAATGCGGACTCGAACTCAGCTGCACCAAACCCAGGTGATAATCCTTCTGAAATATTGGCTCCTACCGCTGCAGACGAGGCCAGGGAGGCAAGACGAGAGGTCCAGGAGCTCCGGGCTATGTTCTACACCCGAGAAACCTGCCAGGACCTCAGGATACGATAACCGTATCCTGCTGCATAGAGAGATGTTCCCTTCCCACCAAGATATAAACCGTTCAACATCAATCCGTATGATGGAAAGACATCCGCAAGCAGGTACATCACCTATTTTGAAGTCACAACCGACCATCTGCCTCATGACGACGCCATCCTTACGCGGTTGTTCATTGGAGCGTTGGAAGGGGTCGCCTTCGACTGGTACCGTAACTTGCCGGACAACTGTATCCATTCCTTCGCCAGCTTCAAACGTATGTTCCTGGAGAGGTTCTACGAAGTAGGACAAGATATGACGATGTCCACCCTCATGGACGTTATTCAAGGAGAAAAAGAGCTGACAAGGAACTATATCGAGCAGTTTCGCCAAACCGCGATGAAGTTGTCTTCCGGTAACCCTGATTCCTCCTTAATTGAAATTTGCCAAAAGAGGCTGCTCCCCACAATTAGCCTGTGGATGGGCGAAAGTCAGTTTAAGGATTGGAAGACTTTCATTATCAGTGCCACTAGAGCAGAAGACAAGTTGAAGAAATCTCGCCAACTGGGATTGCACGTCTCGAAAGGAGAGGATAAGGGTAAATACCCTAACACCAACAGCAACAATGGTGGTAACCCCTCCAACAATCGAGACAGTAAGGGCAAACAGGCTATGGTGGCCGACACAGCTCCGAAGCCTGAACCGAAGTCGGTAGAGAAGCAGTGCCCTCAGATGACCTACTCCTTCGAGGACGGCCATGTCAAGCCCATCTTGGACATGCTCATACAAGGAGGTCAAATTCAGCTCCCTCCTCCAAGATGTGAACCTCGACCTGCAGAGATGGAGAGCCCCAAGTATTGCTATTACCATCGCTACGTCCACCATGCCATGCAAGATTGCTTCCAACTGAAGCAATATATCCAGCATCTCATCGATTCTAAGGCCCTCGCCATTGATTTCAAAGAGGTGACTGTGGCAGCCAATATGGTGTCAGTACAATTCGGCAGCTTCCCTCCGACAAAGACTCAAGACGGAGTAGTACCCGTCTCCAGAGCAAAGATGGAGGTCGCTAACCTTTCACCTCCCCGAGACCAGGCTGCTGGTCTAGTGCACCTTACTACATCACGAGGGGAGGTCATGTGGGTATATCCAGACTTGGTACCTGAAATAACTTAGTTCGTGCCACTCTCCACTAACAAAAAGAAGAGCAGGAAAGTCAAATCATGCCGTACAATCTCGGCAGAGGTCGAAGAAGCTACGGCTGTTGTTACCCGATCCGGTGCACAAACTCAACCTCCACCGGGTAACTCGACTGAAGATCATCAGCCGACAGCTGCTGATGCTCCAGAACCTTCTCAGCCTTCGACGATCGACAAGCCTAGGCCGAAGGAGACTCGCTTCGATAAACCGCTCCGAAGAGAGATGCCTCATGGGCTGGAGAGGCCCTTCAACTTTGATATCTTGGCACAATTGGCTAACACACCAGCCAAATTATCGATGTACGAGCTCCTGAGACTCTCCAAGGATGTCCACGTCGCACTGAGCGAGGTACTCCAGAACATCGACGCATATCTGGCTCAGTCCAATCTCACTGAGGAAAGCTCACCTGCAGATCTCCAGGACAGCGCTTGTACAGGTACAATGCCGAACATTGTCTTCACTCTGCAGGATATGCTTATCAAGACCAACATACACGATCACCCTCTGTATTATACTGGATACGTTGGCGACATCAAGGTGGATCGGATGCATATTGATCCCGGTTCTTCCATAAGCATTATCCCGAAGAGCCTGCTACACCATTTGCGTATCCCAATGCATCGCCTGACGCCGACAAGTACCGCCATCAACGGTTTCAACTCAGACAGAAGCTATCCGATCGGAAAGATTCGCCTGAAGTGCCAAATTGGCGACCTTCAGTCAGAAGTGACCTGTTATGTTATAGATGCGGACACTTCCTATAATATTCTCCTGGGGCGTCCTTGGATATACGATTACATGATCGTGCCTTCCACACTGCACCAATGCTTCAAGTACGTCGATAAGCATGGCTTCGTAAGGACAGAATTTGTCGACATCGATCCTTTTAAAGGGGTCGAATCCTACTACTCTGACTCACGCTTGTACGAGAAGTCGAAAAGGCACCTTGTCGAAGGAGATACTAAAGCTTAAACTGAGGCGGCGATTGGATCGGAAGAACCTCTGACAATCCACCTTCAAGCCCGTAAACCTGGCAGAACTGCACCCCTTATAGCCACTCTGTGGAAAGATGCAATCAGCCTCTCTGCACAAGAGGGGCAGATGATAATCCAACTGCCAAGGTCTGGCCAAGAGCCAAGACCCACAACAGAGCCACTGACAATCAGGCTGTCTAGAGCTAGCCAGCAACAAACAGAGGAGCTCAATCCCTCCGTCAGGTCAATGACGATTCACCTTCCCAGAATGAATCGGCAGCCGAGTGCTAAGCCGGGGACTGCTAGCCAGCCAACAACTCCCCGCCCAGCACCAAGCACCAAATTGGGGGTCGCTAGTATGCCAATGACTCCACGTTCTGCTCCACCAGTGGAGCCCCTGATGATTAAGCTGTCCAAGTCATCCTTCCAGTCTGCATTGACACAAGGGGTAGCCGAAGAAGAGTCAGAGTTGGCCAAGTATGTGGCTGCTCACACTGATGTCCCATCTGCAGATGATGTAATCCTACTGGAAAACATACCTTACTTTATCAATAAAGGGCTATCTTTGAACTACCTCAATCTTAATAAGCTTTGTACAATATATGCTATGGAACACGGTATAGGCACCCACCTACACACACAGGTGACAAATGTCTACACCGTAAACCAACTTACTCCAGTGGAAGACGCTTACCCCATAGTCGAGGGAGAGGATCATCCAATCATCTTCGGCCGGAAGAATGGTCCACAATCCTTCAGGATAGAAGAAGTTGATCTCGAACCCGACACCGGAAGACTGCCCCTTTATCTGTATAGCTCTCGATCCAAGTACCTCATGCAAAAACAGGGGTATGATCTGGAAACTATGCCAGGCTTAAACTACGGCACTGGACGGCGATTACCCTTATAATTGCCGATCCCGGCTGGGAAACTACGAGATTACTACAACATGACCAGATGTGGGCTAGGTTATGTTACACATACACCCCTGAGAGCTCAGATGAGGAGTACGAATGGCACTCTCATTCATCTGGATCACCCACTTCTGATTCAGACATCAGTATTGGGGACATGCTCCGGCAAGTCTGGTCCGTCAATATGGTATTTGCCAACGCCTACGAAGAAGATGAAGACATTCCTGAACTTCTTGAGTTAGAGCCGTGGGCACAACAGCTAGATGTGCAATTAGAGAAGCGGTTCGAACAAAGAGAGCCTCCTACTGAGGATGAGGTTATGCAAGTTGATCTCGGTGATGAGTCCTCTCCAAAGCCCATCTTCGTCAGCAAGAATCTGACAGACAAAGAGCGGGAATCGCTACTGCAACTCATCAGAGAATACATCGACGTGTTCGCCTGGAGCTACGAAGACATGCCAGGACTGAATCCCGAGGTTGTACTTCACAAACTCGACATTCGTCCGGACGCAAAACCGGTCAAGCAACAGCAACGACAATTTCGCCCGAACATCATGAACTCTATCAAAGGAGAGGTCAACAAACTGATAGCCAGCGACTTTATCTGGGAGGAGCAACATCCAGACTAGGTTGCCAATATAGTACCAGTCCTCAAGAAGAATGGAAAGATTCAAATCTGCATCAACTTCCGGAACCTGAATGAGGCGTGTCCTAAGGATGAGTTCCCCCTCCCTATCACAGACATCATGATTGACAACACCTGCGGCTTCGAGCGTATGTCATTCATGGATGGTTTCTCGATGTACAACCAAATCAAGATGTTCCCTGATGATGAAAAGCATACATCATTCCGAACACCATGGCACATACTGCTACACAGTCATGCCTTTCAGTTTAAAGAATGTTGACGCCACCTATCAAAGAGCTATGAGCGTCATCTTTAGAGACCACTTGTGCAAGACAGTGGAATGCTACGTTGACGACATCGTCGTCAAGAGCCACTCTAAGGAAGATCATCTGCATGATCTGAGGACAGTGTTCGACCTGATGCGAGCGCACAATTTGAAGATAAATCCCACAAAATCCTTCTCTTAGGCGTATCCAGCGAGAAGTTCTTGGGTTTCATCATTACTTCCCAGGGTATCCACATAGACCCCAAAAAAATAAAGACGGTCATGGAGATGGGTCCCCGAAAAATCTCCGTGAACTCCGAGGCCTTCAAGGGAGGCTAGCTTACATCAGGAGGTTCATCTCTAACCTCTTCGGGCGATGTTAACCATTCACCCACCTCATGAAGAAAGGCATTTCATTCATATAGGATGAGGAATGCCAGCGCACCTTCGACAGGATCAAAGAATATTTGTCGAACCCTCCAGTCCTGGTAGCCCCGGTTGCTGGAAGGTCATTCCTGCTCTATGTGCAAGCGATGGAACATTCTCTCGGTGCTCTGCTAGCACAAAACAATGATGCAGGCCATGAGCAAGCTATATACTACCTCAGTTGAAAGATGATGGGGCCAGAGTACAGATACACTGCCATAGAAAAGGAGTGCCTTGCTCTAGTATTCGCCATTCAGAAGATGCGACACTACGTCACGGGACAAACCATACTCGTGATATCACGAGTTAACCCTCTCAGGGTCCTCATGACCAAACCAGGGGCACTCAGCTCTCTCCTTGCTACCTGGGCGATATTATTGTCTCTATATCACATGATCTTCGTCCCATAGAAGGCTGTTAAAGGTCAAGCTCTGGCAGACTTTTTACCAGCCCATCCAAGCTCGAAGACAACCAGAATATACGAAGAGATACCAGACGAGGTTGCCAATTCAAATGCGGTCTCCTATAATGCCATCTGGCGAATGTTCTTCGACGGTGCTTCGAGAACTGGGCCCAAGGGCAACATCGTCGCTGGAGTCGGAGTGGTGCTGATTTCTCCCTCCGGGCTGGTGATCAATTGGGCTTACTCCCTCACAGAGCCTTGTTCAAACAATATGGCCGAGTACAACGCTTTGGTCATTGGCCTCCGACTTGCAAAGGAGCTGGGGGTAGAGTATCTTGAAGCATACGGCGATTCGTAGTTAATCGTCAATCAGATCCGGGATTCGTACGAAGTTCGCCATGAAGATATGATCCCTTATCACCAAATAGCGATCGACATCATCTCGTCTCTGGAAGGATTCTTCATAAAACATGTTTCCAGACTCCAGAATATTGAGGCCGATGTCCTAGCAGGCCTGGCCGCTTCCCTAGCAGTGCCGAATTATGCTCATCATCTGGTTGACATAATAGGCCGTGAATTGGTTTGTCCCAAGAATAATGTTCAATGTGTTGAGAGTTCCTCTGCTCTGGCAGTCGACAAAGCACCAGACTGGAGACAACCATTCATCGACTTCGTAGTCTACGACATTCTGCCAGCGAATCCGAAAGAAGCCACTTCTATCAGAAGACGTTCCCTCAGATTCTTCTACGATACAGAGACGAAAATGCTGTATCGGCGATCGTACGATAGATTACTGCTTTGATTTCTATCAAATACAGAAGCCAAGGAAGCTGTACGTGAAGCTCATGATAGCGTCTGTGGGGTCCATCAGCCTGGCCCAAAATTACAAAATCGTCTTCGCCGAATGGGCTACTACTGGCCTACGATGGTAGCGGATGCGATAGACTACGCAAGAAAGTGCAAGGCCTGTCAAGTCCACGCAGATTTCATCTACCAGCCATCCGAGTTTCTACATCCGACGGTAGCATCCTGGCCAGTTGAAGCATGGGAAATGGACATCATTGGTCCGATCACTCCACCTTCGTCCAGAGGACACCGCTTCATACTCGCAATCACAGATTACTTCTCCAAATGGGCGAAAGCTGTCCCGCTTGCAGAAGTGAAGACATTAAACGTGATCAGCTTCCTCAAGCATCATGTCATCTATCGCTTTGGACTGCCCCGAAGGATCATCCACAACAATGGTTCGCAGTTCGCAAGCCACGCCTTCTATCGGTTCTGCGACAAACACCGAATCCAGAATATTGCTTCAACGTCGTACAATCCGACAGCGAATGGGCTGGCAGAAGCATTCAATAAAACTATAATCAAGCTGCTCAAAAAGTTCGTATCTTCTAACAAATACGACTGGAATGAGAAGCTTGGCGAATGATTATGGGCGTACCGCACTACAGTACGGACGGCCACTGGGAACACACCATTCTCTCTGGTGTATATGAGTGAGGCATTTCTTCCACTCGAGACTCAGATCCCCTCGCTTCGCGTCGCCCTCACCTACCGATTGACGACGGATAATAATCACTACCGTCGGTTACAGGAGTTGGAGGCCTTAGACGAAAAGCGCATGTTAGCTCAACAACGAATCGAGCAGTATCAAGCCCGAATCTCCGGAGCCTTCAACAAGAAGGTTAAAATTAGAACATTCCAAGTGGGTGATCTCGTTCTGGCAATTCGGAGGCCGATGGTTATGACTCATAAAACCGCCGGCAAATTCCAGCCAAAGTGGGAAGGCACATTTGTCATCGAGGCTGTATTCTCCAATGGAGCTTACCGCCTCGCAAAACAAAACGGAGACTTGCTCATGTTGCCCATCAACGGCAAGTTTCTGAAGAAATATTATGTCTGAAACGACATCATCCAAATCTTCCAGATTGTTGAGTTATGTACCCTCTGGTACCGCTGAACTCACATTCTGACTCCAAATTTCCCAGAATGTTGAGTTATGTACCCTCTGGTACCGCTGAACTTACACTCTGACTCCAAATCTTCCATATTGTTGAGTTATATACCCGCAGGTACCGCTGAACTTACACTCTAGTCACTCCAGATGAATCTATATCGCATCTTTTAGTAAGTCATGTATGATCATACCTCTGAACTTTCTTCCTAAAAAGAGCTCCTTCCTCATGATCCACTACCCGCACTTTCAGTACATAAAAAGGGTAACAGATCCACAAATTCCCCGAAACAACCACGTCGATGTTACCTCTGAGTTGTTTTCCTTCCATCAAAAACAAACTACCCCTCACATAGAACTTCCACATCCTCATTACCTCTGAGTTGTTCTATGTACCCTTCATGGAGCCCACTCCTGCCACATCCTCATTACCTCTGAGTAGGAAGGCTCCATTGAAGAAACCCTCATATTTACCACGTCCTCATTACCTCTGAGTAAGTATGTTGGTTCTCTCTCGTCTTATTATCCGTATCCAGAACCAGGGTATGCCAAGGATAATAGGTCCACAAAAAGTCTTCCATTAGGGTAACTACTGCAAGCAAAGAATGGAGCGAATGTATTCTGTTCATTCAAAATCAGTTACATTTACATGACTACATCTCATGAGCAAGCCAAAAAAGTTCTCCATCGTTTCATTCGGACAAGAAGAAAAAAGATTACATTGATGTCCAAAAGAAGCAAAACATAAACTACAGCTAAAGACAGACATAAATATCAAGACAAAAGACGGACATTTATGGGAACCCACGAATCCTAGTTGTGTGGGCGCATATACCATTCCCTCAACCATTTTACATATAAAGGATCTATTTGAGTAAGATCCTCGTCCGGGGCAGGAGGGTCAGAACTTCCAATACTACCACCCTCAGACTGGAGCTCCTCCTTTACAGCAACTTCGATGTCGGAAGTGTTTTTCTCTCCTATAGGCGCCAGCTCTTCTTTTTGTTCTTTCATTTTTGGTATCACCTCCTCCTTAACGAACGATGACTCTTGTTTGATGAAAGGAGGCATCATCTCCTCCTTCACAATGATCTCGGCCTTCGGCAGGGATGCTGCAATAATCAAAGATAAAAGAAACAAAGTTAGAAGATGGCCAGGTGAAACCAACTTAGTGTTTCGGGGATTATACGGCTCTATATTTGCGGGGCCTCATGCGGCCCAGTTCAGATGAGCTTATGCGGCTCGACCTAGCGCAGCCTCATGCGGCCCAGTTCAGATGAGCTTATACGGTTCTGCTTAGCGGGGCTTATGCGGTTCTGCTTAGCGGGACCTTATGCGGCACAGTTCAATGGGGGGCTTATGCAGTCCTGTTCGATGGGGCTTCATGCGGCTCAGTTCAGAGGGACTTATGCGGCTCTGTTCGACGGGTCCTTATGCGGTTCAGTTTGCGAAGTGCTTATGCGGCCACTAGACGACTCTCATGCGGCTCGGACATGGGATATACCCCCATGCGGCTCGGACATGGGACGTACATACGGCACATACAATTTGAACAGTTCAATGAAGACGAAGAAGGCCCACGCATAAAATATACGACATAGCCATGATGGTTAGGTTCTGAGTTCATGCAATTCCTTCCAAAATCCTTACCAGCAATGGCGGGGTGAACGTCAGGATGAACTTCAGGCGCCGCAGTCGACGTAGAAGCCACTCCCTTACCCTTCGCCGCAGCCTTGGAAGTCTTGGGGGCCATCGATGATCGAAGAAGAAGACGGCAGTTAGGGCAAGAAAAGCTTGAACTGGAGAAGAAAGTAAAGAGTTTCTCTCTAAAAATTACCCTTATTTATAGGCAAACAAGGGGGGCACGTGGACCGATGAACGCTTCGGATTACGTGCAGCCGACAAAATCGACTCTTGGGATTTCATCCCCTCTCATGCAGGAGATTCATCAAGGCAAAAATTTTAATAATAAATAAACCGACTCTTGGGATTCCTCCCAAAAGATGGCTCTAAATTAAAATGAATCAAGAGCAATTAATGGGATGCCTACATGGCAGAAAGGACAGTATGCGGCCAGAGCGGCCCATGCGGCCAGAGCGGTCTATGCGGCTGGAGAACTCCATGCGGCCAGAGCAGTCTATGCGGCTAGGAAGTTCATGCGGCCAGGCAGTCCAAGTGGCCAGGCAGTCCATGCGGCTAAGAAGTCCATGCGACTAGGAAGTCCATACGGCCAGAACATCCTATGCGGCCAAAAGAGCTTATGTGGACATAATCATGCTTCTTATTCAAAGTATTTTAATTTTACAAATTGAAAACTTTGAAGGGGGTCTTGTAGAAGCATGGAAAAGAACAGAAAAGTCCATGCGGCTCAAAACAAAGGGAGTCTCATGCAGTGCAACGAATCTCTTAAAGCTTCATGCGGCTCAAGAGTCCTTTAGATCTTCATGCGGCTCAAAAATCCTTCAGAGCCTCATACGGCTCAGAAATCCCCAATAGCTCTATGCGGCTCAGGTAAAAGCCATGTGGCCCTATGCGGTTCGCTTCTACAGCTGGCCATCAAGCAGCGACCTCATTTAATGCTCTGATATAACACGGCAGCTCTGACATAAAGGTGAATTGACAGCTCTGACATTAAAGCTGCAATGATGACTTTGACATAATAGTACGCTCCTAGGGAAACGAAGAAAATCTTTATAGCTGGCACGATCCACCAATTCCGAAGCTCCCTATGCGGCTGCCATCTTTATGCGGCTGCCATCTCCATGCGGCTGCCACTCTCATGCGGCTCCGATTTTGGGAAGCCACACTCATGCGGCTCTGACACGTGGCCACCTTTATGCGGTTCGGCTGGAGGCTACCCCCATGCGGCTGCTACTCCCATGCGGCTCGGATCATGGGGGCCACCCTTATGCGGTTCGGCTGGGGGCTACCCCTTACGGCTTCTACTTCCATGCGGCTCGGATCATGGGGGCCACCCTCATGGGGCTCAGATTAAAGGACTTCCATGCGGTTCAGATAAGGCCACCCTCATGTGGCTCGGATTAAAGGACTTCTATGCGGTTCAGATAAGGCCACCCTTATGCGGCTCTAACACGAGGCCACACTCATATGGCCCAACTATGACAGTCCTATATACGGCTCGCAGCAGTGGGGACACGTGGCAGGAGTTGATCATATCCCAACAATCCAGATTTAGGACAATCGTCATAAAGGCAGTTAGGACACGTAGCAGGAGATTGACCAAGATTTATTCACTTGGATTTGCTGATATCAATAAATCATTACGATGCAGATTCGGTACAATCAATATTAATTGTCCATGCAGATGTTTGCCATAAAATATAAAAGAGCAGAACAATTATCGGAGGACTAGACTTTTACTTCATAATACAAATTCGCTTGTACAAAGAAAGCCTAGGAACGAAAGCCTAGGTACAGCAATCTAAGTACAATTATTTATTTTAGATTCTGGGAGGTGACGATAGAGGCTCGGGAAAGCGACGGCCGCTCTGCCTTACTCCTTGGACGATCGGGTGCAGCCTTGGCTCTGTAGAAGAACTGTTTGGCATTGATGAAAAAATGCTCTCCTTTCGATCTCTGTATATTCTCTCTCTGGCTCTCTGGATCTCTGTGTCGTCTTTTTGTAAAAATAAGAGAGTCTTCTCTTTCACAAGGGAATGGCACCTTGCTATTTATAAGAGTGGGGGGGCATCACTAGGGTTTGTAATGATTGCCCATTCTCCAAAGTCGGTGGCTAAGGATCAATGAATCTGGGCCGTTCATCTTGGATATAATAGATTTGAGCAATTAATGTGATTGCATCAAATCTTTTGTGGGTAATTAATGATGATTGACATAAATCCTCATGATTTGTCATGCCAATCTTGGATTTTCTGCCACGTGTCATTGATTTGCTTAATTTGTAAATGATCTGATTTGATCCTAATATTTTGTTGGGATTTGTTGATGGGTTTCGATCGATTTGATGTCACGTGTCCCACTATCATGCTACGTGTCTTAACCGTGAGCCACTGAGGAAATCTGAGCCGCGTGAGGATTGCTCTCCATTGAGCCGCATAAGGCTGGCCATGTGTCAAGGCTGCTTGGGAGTGGCCCCTGAACATTTGAACCGTATGGTGATAATCGGAGCCGCATGAACGTAGGCGGCCGCATAATTGGTGGCTTCTCAGTGAGCCGCATGGAGATAGTCTCCAAGAGCCGTATGAGGTAGCCTCTGCTTTGAGCCGTATATGATAGCTTCGGCCCGAGCCACATGGGATGGTCTCTACCTGAATCGCATGTGACTGTCCACGTGTCAAGGTCGTATGAAGGTTTCTGGATTTCGGGGGATCGTGTCAGAGATTTTTTTCGTTTCCCTAAGAGTCTGCCATTATGACGGAGTCATTATTATTTCTTTGTGTCAGAGCTGTCATTTGTCAGAGCTGTCAGCCGTCAAGGCATTTAATGCAGTAAAGGACAAAAGGAAGAGCTGTTTTAAAGGCCACGTGGCTTCTCTCTGAGCCGTATGGAACTTATTTGAGCCGCATAGACGCTTGAGCCGCATGGATCCCTAAGCCGCATGAGCTCTCTGAGCCGCATGGGACTTCCTGGCCGTATGGATCTTTCTTTATTCTTTTCCATGCTTCTACAAGACTCCCTTCAAAGTTTTCAATTTGCAAAATTAAAATACTTTGAATAAGAAGCATGGCTATGTATAAAGTCTTCTAGCCGCATATGATGTCCTGGCCGCATGGATGTCTCGGCCGCATCGATGTCCCAGCCGTATTGAGTCAATCAGCCGCAGGGACTATCGGGCCGCATAGGCTGTTCTGGCCACATGAGCCCCTTGCCACGTCATCCTGCCACGTGTGGAAATCTTTTGCATTAAATGTTGTTGATTTGTCGTCGGATTTGAAGCCGCTTTTTGGGGCAGGATCCCAAGAGTTTGGCCTTCATTTTAGTTGGCTCGCCTCGATAACCGAAGGGTTGGTTTTCATTTTGCACGAGAATCGAAGCGCCCTCCTTCCGTCTATAAATAGGGATGTGTTCAGTCGGAGAAACTTCTTTACTTTCTCTTTCATCTTCAACTTTTGCTAACTTTCTTTCTTTGTCTCCCTTCTCTGACCGTCGGACGATATTGGCCCCCAAGTCTTCCAAGGTCGCCCTTGCAGCTGCGAAGGGCAAGAAAGCGGCTTCCTCGTCGGCCACCACGCCTGAAGTGTACCCTGATGTCCATCCTGCTTTTCAGGGTAAGGATTGGGTGGAAATTTGAATACTTTCGAACCCTAAGAAACCATGGCTCTGTCGCATAATTTATGCACAAGCCTTCATCCTTCGTCTTTTTTGAACTGCCCAAGTTTAATCATGATGAAGTTGTATGAGCCGCATGACCCTCTCATGTCCGAGCCGCATAGGGCATGTCCCGTGTTTGAGCCGCATGAGAAATATTTGAGCCGCATGAGAAATATTTGAGCTGCAGGAACACTTCTGGATTTGAACCGCATGAAGCCTCATTTGAACGGGGCCGCATATGCTCTCGACGAACTGGACCGCAAAAACCTCGCTAAGTCACGCCGCATAAGCTCTTCTGCTAGATAGAACCGCATAAGTTCAACCGAACCGCATAAGCTATCGGATCAGTGTCACATGGAACCCCCAACTGAATTGGGCCGCTTAAGGCTGTGTTGACCCGAGCCGCATAGGCTCTATTGAAGTCGTACCGCATGAGACCCAACTGAATTTGGGCCGCATAAGACTTCATTGATGCAAGCCGCATAGGCTTATAGGAGCTTCTTTTTGAGAAACTTTAAGTGATTTCGTCTTAACCATCTCTTAATCCTGTTTCTTTTGTCTTTTTTTCAGTGAACCTCCTAACCAATCCGTCAGGAGAGCTTTTGGTGGGTTCAGCACAATATATCGTAGGTGTACGGCTCGACAGCTTAATTCGACATGTGTCGGATCAGTTTCCTACCAATAAGCCTTTGGAGAGGTTAGGCGCCATCAATAACCAGCCTTTCCATTTTTTTTGTACTATGATGAATTCGGGGAGACTGGACGGAGAGTATCTGAAACCAGCCTTTCTCTTCGGGGATGCTCTATCTATAAAGAACTCCCGAGTGCTGGACATTTCTGAGAGCTGGGACTTTGCTATGGACGGGGTGGAGATCCATATTCCCGAGATGGAACAGCATTTTCCCCTCTCATGGTTTAATATGGTGCCATTGAGCAAGAAAATGGTGGGCTCCCTAACTCCAACCCAATCGGGGATGTTCGTGGGCAACATCCACTATAATAGGAATATTGGGTCAGCATATACGGGCAGGGACTCGGTCAGTCGGAGTGTGATGGGACTGATTCCGGGTACCTTCATAAACGTATCTGGTCCCAACTTCACTTTTACTCTAGCTGATACCTTCCTGAATCAGCTCGTGCATAAGGGGTCTTATCCTGTTGGTAGGTTGTCGCTGCCGAACTGGATAAACCCCATCCCTACGTGGGTCAACCTTACCTCATAGATCCTGAGGAAGTACGAGGAATTCCTTCGGGAGATTGACCTCTATTATGCCATCTGGGGCACCTGTTACGGGTTACCCACTAACAAACTGCTGTTCATGGCTCTTTTGGAGATGTATAACCGGCGTACGGGAACCTTTTTTGCACCTGGAGGGGAGTTGGGACTTGCTCTCCATGAAATGCATGCTGTTTCTAAGCTGCCGTGGGAGGTGAGGCCTTTTAAGTATACACCCCGACAAACGAGGAACTCGAGGATCTGGATCGCCGATTCCCGGGTTTCATCGTCGTGTACCGGGAACTGCTGTGCCACCACAGCATTTGTCATCAGACTGCTATCAAGAAAAACAATAGCTCAGAAGGGAATGCCCCCATACCACGTCCTGGGTCGCGTATCTCTTCAAATTCAGTCCCTCCGGCCGAGTTTCTTCCCGGGATCCTCAAACCCAGGAGGAGGTAAAGGGCCTGATGTCGACTGCCAAGAGATCGAGGTCCACCAAAGACAGATTTAGGAGTCGTACCGACTCCTTCAGCTATTTTCACTACGGTACCCGATAGATAACTGAGAAAGCACTCTTGGCCGGGTTTTTGATGGTGTGGCTACGAAACTGCGTAGTCTAGAGGGGGCTGGTTCTATTGAAAGGATCAGCCACCACTTCATCCTCCCGGCCGTGAAGCTGGTCTTCAGGGTTAGGCTGGCCCTTCTGCCAGCCATGGTGTGTAGCATACATCATGGCCTCCGCGCCTTTTCTTCTAAAGCCATTGCTCGCGAGACGGCACTGGACTTTGAGCGGATAGAGCTACCCTACCATTATCTAATGGGGTGGCTATTGATGCATTACCGGTCGTTGATGAGGCCCGTAACAGCAGATGATGTTACCGCTGATGACGCCTTCCTTTTTCGATATCGTCGTCAGCCTTGGGAATACGACACTATGCCAGCATGTCGGAGGGCGTTGGCGAGAGTAAACGGGCCCAACTTTTTTGTGTCTCTTCCTCAATTTATCGCTAGAGAAGTGAGGGGTGTACATGTTGACGGCATTGAACCTCCCCTCCTCTTATCTGAGAAACTGCTTCTTTGGCTGCACAATATTCGCCCAGCGCACCTAGTATATCGTTATCGAAATAACGTATACCTGGAGCCTTATTTGTCCAGCAGGTTTTCTCGTCAGTTTGGATATAGTCAGCTGTTCCTTGATTGCCCCAGCGCCTGTCTGGGTTTTGAGGGCAGCGTCCTCGATGGTATCAGGGCTTGGCATTATTACAATGCGGTCCATACCCGAGCTAGCTTTTCGGTCCCTGATGCTAAGATGTCATGAGAGATTTTGTACATGGCGGCCCTCTATCATGTTGCGGCGAGCAAGCCTCCTATTAACTTTGACATGAGTACCAGCTTTATTGTTGGTACTGGCTTGGCAGAGAAGCTCGAGGGATCCAATAAGAGGAAGAGAATGGCTAATAGGGTTCATGTGCCAGACTCGGAGTCCACCACGGCGGACGAAGAGGATGATGAGCAGGATGCCGATGATTCGTCGCATTCCTCGGACGAGGAGGTGGGGGACTAACCACCTATAGAGCGAACGAAGATGTGGAGGATCAACCACCTGCTGTGCCTGGTCCTTCGCACAAACGGAGTAGACATATGTCTACTGATGATGGCAGAACCTACTCCACGAAGCGGGCTGCGATAAGACGTCGCAGGCTGTTTATTGATGATATTGACGCTGTTTCTGAGGTGATTTGAATTTCAACTATCTTCTCCTTCTTTTTTCTAAAATATGGCCTAATTATTTTTCTTTTGCTCTTTGTAGGCGTCAGAGGAGTCTGCTTCTCGGGACCCGATTGTCGAGGTCGATCCGGTTCTGTCCAATTTGGTCAATGATGTGTGCACCGCTATCATCTCTGCTGGGGTTCTTCCGGAGGCGGTCGAGGAGTCTCACCTTGCTGAGACCTCAACCCATAGGGACGGGGGCTCCACTGTACCTGTCCATGAGACATCTGAATTTCAACAGGATGACACTGACCTGGCTGGCTCCCATTCAGGGGCGGCTGGGGCAGAGAAACCAGTTGAATTTAACTTAGAAGCCGCGGGTGGGAAGACTATGCCAGCTGCGAACGAGTTGCAGCCTCCATACTCTTTTCCTGGTAAGATAAACCGAATCTTGACTTGTGAGGAGGCCTATTTGCTTTATCATCATGTCCTTCGAATCACGTCGATTGATAGTTGCTTTGGACGTGCAGGTCCTACCACTTTATTGCCGGTGATGGACATTGTCGGAGCGGACTCTACCAGAGGGGATCTGATGGAAGCACGTGTGCCTCCTTCTTTTCCAACCTATATTGAGGAGTCTCCAGCTGGGTCGAGTTCGGGGGCCCAAGTGGCAGTACAGCTGGGGCAAGGGACGATGCTTCCTGCGTCCTCCTCTGTGAGTATAGTTTCGGGGGTTAACCTTTCCGCCCTGCCAAGTATCCAAGTTCTTCGGGCGGCGGAAGAGGAGCTAGCCGCTATTCATACATCTTTTCGCACATAATTCGTTTCTCTGGTGGCGGGGATGGCAAGTTCTGATGCTACTCCTTCGGTACTGCCAGCCACACTCTCTTTGATGCAATCCTCTACAGAAGTTTTGGATGAAGTATCTCAAGATATGGTTGACAGCTTTCACCGCCACTTGAAGAGAAGGATCGAGGCAGCTGTGGAGAGGGGGACTCCCTTTGCTATGGCCCGTTAGTGCGCCGGCTGCCAAATTAATATCCTTAGAACACTCCCCAGTAGGGCGGGACTAGCTGCACTTCTGGAGCCTAAGTTGCTGGAGGCTGATCGTCTTGTGGCCCAGTTTCGCGTACTGCGGCAAGCTGATCTATCCGTGGCAATAGATCAGGAGCGTACTTTCCTTACAACTGCGGTGGAGAAGGTGAGGCTTGCTCGGGAATCAATCAAGCCGACTATACTGAAGGACCGCCGTGATCTGACTCAGTTGTACGATCAATGGAGTCGTCGGAATGAAGATTGTGCGGCTTGGGAAGCGACTGCCTCCCGCGGGGTAACTGACACCCGGGAGCAGATTCTCGAGCTCCAGAGAAAGCTGGCCTTCCTGGAGTCCGAGCTCGAAGCCGCCCGTTCTGAGAAGGGGGTTGCTATCCAGGAGGCTGACAGGCTTAGTAGAGCTTCTGCCAGTCTGGAACTTGCCATGAAGAAGATGGAGAATGACTGGCAGGCATATATGTACTTGGATGATGCGGAGCAGTTGTCCCAGGAGGCTGAGCGCCGAGCTAGACAGCAGCTTGAGCGAGGGACTACCTTGGTGATAAACCGCCTATTGGAGTTGTGTAATGCCGAACTATAGTCGGCCTTTTTTTCTTTTGTTTCTGTTTTCCTTTTCTTTTCTTTTTGAGAGGGACGTGGTCCCAAAATATATAATACTTTTTCGTCTTTCAAATAAAGAGTACTTTCCATCCTACCCTTCATTTGTATTGCTTGTTGTACCTGTGGTATCATGGTGGTGTTTGCCCCGCATGTGGGACTTGTCTGTGGACCTGTTATCCTTGGCATACCTTGGTTTTAGGTACGGGTAACAAGTTTGATTGGGGATACCTAGAACGGTTCCACAGTAATGTTGTCGTGGACGTTCCGAGTATCGGGAGAAGGAGTGCCATGGAGCAGTCGGGCTCCCGGGGCATGATGAGAAATGATGGGCCTTTGCTGAGAAATTCAGCACAGGACATTTGTGGGCCTATTACCCTTGGCGTACCCTGGGTTAGGATACGGATAATAGGATAAAAGGGAAGCGACATACTTACTCAGAGGTAATGAGGACATGGCAAGCATGAGGGTTTTCTTACCGCGGAATCTTCCTACTCAGAGGTGATGAGGACATGGCAGGAGTGGACTCAACGGAGGATATTTGTGGACCTACTATCCTTGGCGTACTCCGGTTGTGGGTACAGACAATAAGTCGAAAAGGAATCAACATACTTACTCAGAGGTAATGAGGACATGGCAAGCATGAGAGTTTCTTCGACGGAGCCTTCCCACTCAGAGGTAATGAGGACATGGCAGGACTGGGCTCAATAAAGGAGGGTACGTAGAATGACTCAGAGGTAATGAGGACATAGATGTTCTATGTGGGGGGTAATTTTTTTTGGCAGAATTAAGACGACTCGGAGGTAACATCGACATGGTCGTTTTGGAAATTTGTGGATCTGTTATCCTTTTTGTGCACTGGGAATGCGGGTAGTGGATCATAAGGAAGGGGCTCTTTCAGGAAGAAAGTTCAGAGGCATGGTCATACATAACTTTCCCTCGAAAGAGTGACCGGGATGTAAGTTCAGGGGTACCAGCGGGTACATAACTCGACAATCCAAAATTTTAGAATCAAAATGTGAGTTCAAATGTACCAGCGGGTACATGACTCGATAATCTAGGATTTCTGTGGAAGGAGGACGTGAGTTCAGCGGTATGAGAGGGTACATGACTCAGCAATCTAGGATTTCTGTAAATGTGAGTTCAGCGGTACCAGCGGGTACATGACTCAATGATCTGAAATTTTGTGAATGTGAGTTCAGCGGTACCAGCGGGTACATGACTCGATGATCTAGAATATTATGAGAGTGAGTTCAGTGGTACCAGCGGGTACATGACTCGATGATCTGGAATATTGTTGAAGTGAGTTCAGTGGTACCAGCGGGTACATGACTCGATGATCTGGAATATTGTGGAAGTGAGTTCAGCGGTACCAGCGGGTACATGACTCAATGATCTGGAATATTGTGGAAGTGAGTTCAGCGGTACCAGCGGGTACATGACTCGATGATCTGGAAAATATCGTTTAGACATAATATTTCTTCAGGAACTTGTCGTTGACGGGCAACATGAGCAAGTCTCCATTTTGTTTTGCGAGGCGGTAAGCACCGTTGGAGAATACGACCTCAATGATAAACGGCCCTTCCCATTTTGGCTGGAATTTGTCGACGGTTTTGTGAGTCATGACCATCGGCCTTCGGACTGCCAGAACGAGATCGCCCACCTGGAATGTTCTAATTTTAACCTTCTTGTTGAAGGCTTCAGAGATGCGTGCTTGGTATAGCTCGATTCGTTGCTGAGCCAAGAGACGCTTTTCATCTAAGGCCTCCAACTCTTGTAGCCGACGATGGTAGTTATCATCCGTCGTCAATTGGTAAGTAAGGGCGACGCGGAGTGAGGGTATTTGGGTCTCCAATAGGAGGACTGCCTCACTCCCGTATACCAGGGAAAATGGCGTATTCCCAGTGGCTGTTCGGACTGTAGTACGGTACGCCTATAAGCATTCACCAAGCTTCTCGTTCCAGTCACGTTTGTTGGAAGAGACAAACTTCTTGAGAAGTTTGATGATTGTTTTGTTGAATGCCTCTGCCAACCCATTTGCTGTCGGATTATATGGTGTCGAAACAATATTCTGGATGCGATGCTTGTCGCAGAACCGATAGAAGGCGTGGCTTGCAAACTGCGGACCATTATCGTGGATGATCCTTCGGGGCAGTCCAAAGCGATAGATGACATGATGCTTGAGGAAACTGATCACGTTTGAAGTCTTTACTTCTGCGAGCGGAATAGCTTCCGCCCATTTGGAGAAGTAATCCGTGATCGCGAGTATGAAGCGATGTCCTCGGGAGGAAGGTAGAGTAATCGGACCGATGATGTCTATTCCCCATGCTTCAAATGGCCAGGACGCCACCATCGGATGTAGAAACTCGGATGGTTGGTGGATGAAGTCCGCGTAGACTTGGCAAGCTTTGCATTTTCTTGCATAGTCTATCGCATCTGCTACCATCGTGGGCCAGTAGTAACCCATTCGGCGAAGACGGTCTTACAATTTAGGGCCAGGCTGATGGGCCCCGCAGACACCGTCATGAGATTCGCGTACGACTTCTTTGGCTTCTGCGTTTGACAGACATCGAAGCAATAACCCATCATAGGATCGCCGATACAGTATTTTTGTCTCTGTATCGTAGAAGAATCTGAGAGAACGCCTTCTGATGGAAGTGGCTTCCTTCGGGTTCTCGGGCAGGATGTCGTAGACTACGAAGTCTATAAATAGTTGTCTCCAGTCTGGCGCTTCGTCGATCATCTGAGCGGAATAACTCGTCACAAATTGAACGTTGTTCTTGGGACAGACCAGTTCGTGGCCTATCATGTCAACCGAATGATGAGTATGGTTTGGAACTGCTAGGGAAGCGGCAAGGCCTGCTAGGGCATCGGCTTCAATGTTTTGGAGTCTGGGAACATGTTCGATGAAGAATCCCTCAAATGATGATATAATGTTGATCGCTATTTGGTGATAGGGGATCATGTCTTCGTGGTGGACTTCGTACGAGCCTCGGATCTGATTGACGATTAACTGCGAATCGTCGTATGCTTCAAGATATTCTACCTCCAACTCTTTTGCATGTTGGAGGCCGATGACCAAAGCATTATACTCGGCTATATTGTTAGAGCAAGGTTCCGTGAGGAAGTAAGCACGATTGATCACTAATCTGGAAGGAGAAATCAACACCACCCCGACTCCCACGACTATGTTGTCCTTGGGTCCAGTTCTCGAAGCACCGTCGAAGAACATTCGCCATATATCATCATGGGAGGTCACATGTGAGTCGGCGACCTCATCTGGGATTCCTTCATATATTCTGGACGACTCTGAGCCTGGGTGGACTGCTAAAAAGTCTGCCAGAGCTTGACCTTTAACAGCCTTTTGTGGGACGAAGACCATATGATAAGGGGACAGCAATATTGCCCATGTGGGAGGCGAGAGTTAAGTGTCCCTAGTTTTGTCATGAGGACCCTGAGGGGGTTGACTCGTGATATCACATGTATGGTTTGCCCCGTGACATAGTGTCGTATCTTTTGAATGGCGAATACCAGGGCGAGGCATTCCTTCTCCACAGCGGTGTATCGGTGCTCTGGCCCAATCATCATTCGACTGAGGTAATATATAGCTTGTTCATGGCCTGCATCATTGTTTTATGCCAGCAGAGCACCAAGGGAATGCTCTATTGCTCGTACATATAGCAATAATGGTTTCCCAGCAATCGGGGCCACTAGGACTGGAGGGTTCGACAAATATTCTTTGATGTTGTCGAAGGCACGTTGGCATTCTTCATCCCATACGAATGAGGCGCCTTTCTTCATGAGGTGGGTGAATGGCCGACATCGCCCGGAGAGGTTAGAGATGAACCTCCTGATGTAAGCCAGCCTCCCTTGAAGGCCTCTGAGTTCGCAGAGATTTCTCGGGGGACCCATCTCCATAATTGCCTTCGTCTTCTCTGGGTACATGAATTCTCTGTGCCGTAATAATAAAACCCAGGAATTTTCTGCTGGATACGCCCAAGAAGGATTTTGTGGAATTCATCTTCAGGTTGTGTGCTAGCATCAAGTCGAACACTGTCCTCAGATCATGCAGGTGGTCTCCCTTATAGCGACTCTTGACGGCGATGTCATCAACATAGCACTCCACAGTCTTGCGCAAGTGGTCTCTGAAGATGATACTCATGGCTCTTTGATATGTGGCGCCAGCATTCTTTAAACCAAAAGGCATGACTGTGTAGCAATACGTGCCAATCGGTGTTCGAAATGAGGTGTGCTTTTCGTCGTCAGAAGACATCTTGATTTGGTTATACCCTGAGAAACCGTCCATGAATGACATGCGTTCGAAGCCGCATGTGTTGTCAATCATGATGTCTGTGATAGGGAGGGGGAATTCATCTTTGGGACATGCCTCGTTCAGATTTCGGAAGTCGATGCAGATTCGAATCTTTCCATTCTTTTTAAGAACTGGTACTATATTGGCGACCCAGTCAGGATGTTGTTCCTCACGAATGAAACCGCTGGCTATCAGTTTGTTGACTTTGGCTTCGATCGCATCCGTGATGCCCGGGCGAAAACGTCGCTGCTGTTGTTTGACCGGCTTCGCATCTGGCCGAATGTTGAGCTTGTGAAGGGCAATCTCCGGGTTTAGTCCTGGCATGTCTTCATAGCTCCAGGCGAACACATCGATGTATTCTTTGACAAGTTCCAGTAGCGATTCTCGCTCTTCGCCTGTCAAGCTTTTACTAACGAAGATTGGTTTTGGAGAAGAGTCGCTGCCTAGATCCACTTGTATCACCTCATCTTCAGTAGGAGGCTCTCTCTGTTCGAACCGCTTTTCCCATTGTGCATCCAGCTGTTGGGCCTACGGCTCTAACTCGAGGATTTTAGGAATGTCTTCATCTTCTTCGTAAGCGTCGGCGAATGCCATGTTGACTGACAGGACTTGCCTGAGCATGTCCCCGATGCTGACATCTGAATCGAAAGTGGGTGATCTGGTTGAGTGTGAGTGCCAATCGCATTCCTCGTCTGAGCTTTCAGGAGTCGTTGCGGGCGTAACATACCCTAGTCCACATCGGGTCTTGTTGTAGTAGTCTCGTAGTTTACCAGCTGGGACTGGTGGCTTTAAAGGTAATCGTCGACCAGTGTCGTAGTTTAAGCCTGGCGTAGTCTCCAGATCATATCCCTGTTTTTGCATGAGGTATTTGGATTGGGGACTATAAAGATACAGAGGCAGCCTCCCGGCATCTGATTTGGGATCGGCCTCTTCTATGGTGAAGGGTTGTGGGTCGTCTTTCCGGCCGAAGATGATTGGATGGTCCCCTCCCTCGATTATGCGGTAAGCGTCTTCCACTGGAGTAAGCTGGTTTGCGGTGTAAACATTTGTCACCTATGTGTGTAGGTGAGTGCCTATACCGTGTTCCATAGCATACATTGTACAAAGCTTATTAAGCTCGAGGTAGTTCAAAGATAGCCCTTTATTGATGAAGTAAGGTATCTTTTCTAGCGGGATTACATCATCTGCGGAGGGAACATCGGTGTGGGCAGCCACATACTTGGCTAGCTCCGGTTCTTCTTCGGCTACCCCCTGTATAAATGAAGACTGAGAGGATGACCTGGGCAGCTTGATCGTCAGGGGTTCTACTGGTGGAGCAGAACGTGGAGTCATTGGAAAACTAGCGACCCCCAGTTTGGCATCTGATGCTGGACGGGGAGTTGTTGGCTCGCTAGAAGCCCCAGACTTTGTATCGGGGGTGACGACTCTTCTTGGGAAGGCGTATCGTCATTGGTTTGTCGGCAGGGTTGAGCTTCTCCATTTGTGGCTGGCCGACTCTTGGCAGTCTAATTGTCAGTGGCTCCGTTGTAGGTCTTGGCACTTGGCCAGACCTTGGCAGCCGGATTATCATTTGCTCTTCTTATGCTGAGAGGCTGATCGCGTCCTTACGCAGAGTGGCCGTAAGGGGTGCGGACTTGCCAGGTTTGCGAGCTTGAAGGTGGATCGTCAGAGGTTCTTCTGATCCTGAGGCCGTCTCAGTTTGAGCTTGTACATCTCCATCCAGGTGCCTCTTCGACTTCTCGTATAGGCAGGAGTCTGAGTAGTAGGATTCGACCCCTTTGAAGGGATCGATGTCGGCAAATTATGTCCTCACGAAGCCGTGTTTGTCGATATATTTGAAGCACTGGTGCAGCGTGGAAGGCACGATCATATAATCATGTATCCAAGGGCGCCCCAAGAGGATGTTGTAAGCAGTGTCTGCATCTATGACGTAACAGGTGACTTCTGACTGGAGATCGCCAATTTGGCACTTCAAGCGAATCTTTCCTATCGGGTAGCTCATGCCCGAATTAAAACCGCTGATGGCGGTGCTTGTTGGCGTCAGGCGATGCATAGGAATGCGGAGACGATGTAACAGACCCTTCGGGATGATGCTTATGGAAGAACCAGGATCAATGTGTATCCGGTCCACCTTTACGTCCCCGATGTATCCGGTGTAGTATAACGGACGATCGTACAGATTGGTTTTGATGAGCATATCCTGCAGAGTGAAGATAATATTGGGCATAGCTCCTGTGCAAGCGCTGTCTTGGAGATTCACAGGCGGGCTCTCTCCTGTGAGGTTGACCTGAGCCAGATAGGCGTCGACGTTTTGGAGTGCATCGCTCAAAGTCGCACGAACGTCCTTTGAGAGTCTCAGAAGCTCGTATAAGGATAATTTGGCCGGTGTGTTAGCCAATTGCGCCAAGATGTCGAAGTTGTAGGACATCTCCAACCCCTGAGGTGTCTCTTTTCGGAGGGATTTGTCAAAGCGAGTCTCCTTCGGCCTAGGCTTGTCGGTCGTCGGAGGCTGAGAGGGTCCTGGAGCGTCAGCAGTAGCTGGCTGATGATCTTCAGTTGAGTTCTCAGCCACGGGTTGGGATTGTGTCCCCGACCGAGTGACGACAGCTGTAGCTTCCTCGACACCTATTGAGATTGTGTGGCAGGATCTGACTTTTCCACTCTTTTTCTTGCAAATAGAGGATGGTGTAGACTGAGTCACTTCAGGTACCAAGTCTGGATGGACCCACATGACCTCCCCTCGTGATGTGGTGAGGGGCACTAGACCAGCAGCCTGATCTCGGGGAGGTGGAAGATTAGCAATCTCCATGGTCGCCAGAGGGATGGGTATCACACCGTCTTGAGCCTCTGTTGGAGGGAAGCTGCCGAATTGTACGGACACTATGTTGGCCGCTATGGTTACCTCCTCGAAATTGATGGCCAGAGCGTTCGAATCGATGAGATGTTGGATGTACTGCTTCAATTGGTAGCAGTCGTGTGTAGCATGATGGACGTAGCGGTGGTAATGGCAATACTTTGGGCTCTCCATATCTGTCGGCTGAGGTTTCCGTCATGGTGGAGGGAGCTGAATTCTGTCTCCTTGTATGAGCATGTCCAAAATGGGCTTGACGTGGCCGTCTTCGAAGGAGTAGGTCATTTGCGGCCATTATTTGTCCGCTGGTTTTGACTCAGGTTTCTGGGCCGTGTCGGCCACCATAGCCTGCTTGCCCTTGTTGTCCCGATTGTTGGAGGGACTACCCCCATTGTCGTTGTTGGTATTAGGACGCTTGCCTTTGTTCTCTCCGTCCGAGATATGTAATCCCAGTTGGCGAGCCTTCTTCAACCGTTCTTCGGCACTAGTGGCACTGATGATGAATGTCTTCCAGTCCTTAAATTGACTTTCGCCCATCCAGAGACTGATTGTTGGGAGCAATCTCTTTTGGCAGATTTCAATCAAGGAGGAATCTGGGTTACCAGACGGCAACTTCATTGCGGTTTGGCAAAATCGCTCGATATAGTTCCTTGTCAACTCTTTCTCTCCTTGGACGACGTCCATGAGGGTGGACATTGTGATGTCCTGTCCTACTTCGTAGAATCTCTCCAAGAACATGCGCTTGAAGCTGGCGAAGGAGTGGATGCATTTGTCTGGCAGGTTACGATACCAGTCGAAGGCGACTCCTTCCAGTGCCCCAATGAATAATCGTGTGAGGATGGCATCGTCATGGGGCAGATGGTCGGTGGTGACCTCGAAGTAAGTGATGTATCCACTTGCGGATGTCTTCCCATCATATGGATTGATATTGAACGGCTTATATCTTGGCGGGAAGGGGACATCCCTCCATGCAATAGGGTACGGTTGCCGTATTCTGAGGTCTTGAGAGTTTTCTCGAGCGTGAAACATGGCCCGGAGCTCCTGGACCTCTCTTCTTGCTTCCCTGGCCTCATCCACCGCGGTGGGAGCCGACATCTCAGGAGGATTATTGCCCGAGTTTGGTGCCGCTGAGTTTGAGTCCGCATTGACCGTGGGACCCGCGCTTGTTTGGCCAGACGTCCCTCCTTGCAGAGTTGGAAGGGCCGCTTTGATCTTGTCTACAGACTTGACCAAGGCGTGCAATATGGCTTCCAGAGTGTCGATGCGTTGGCGATCACTGGAACCACCTTGGTTGCTGTCCGTCATGAATACCGTCCTTACGTGAGGAGAGATGGATGGAACGGTGGAGGACGTGTCTTCCGAGTCATACCCTTGTACCGAGAAGTCATCGGGGTATGTGGGGATGTTCTCCTCTGGTTCGGACCCAGAAGGAATAGTACCTCCAGCTTCAGAGCTTGCTTCATCTTGAGAGTCATGGACGTCCTCGGAGACGTCGGCATCTGCTGTATCTGACGGAAGAGTTGTTTCCTCGGACTCGCCCCTTTGGAACATCGGATTATCGTGGATGTTCTGAGGAGTGCTACCCCCTGTTTCAGTAACCCCCAGCGGTGCGGATGACGAATTTCCGGCTGTAGCAGATTTCGTCTTCGAATGGGTGCCTTGGAATACTCCGGTGGTGGACAGCCGTTTAGACGACAGTTTCTTAGCCGCAGTGGTTGAAATTTTTGGGCTGGAAACGTTTATCTTCTTCCCTCTTCCATCAGCGGGGATCTTTTGAGTGGAGTTACAAGAGACGACGGGAGGCGCTTCGTCCTCTGAGCTTGGTCGTTGCAGTCTTTGGAAAACAGATTGCCGGTCTTCTCTTGCTGTCGCGTTGTTGCAACAGCAATTGACAATGATTTGAGTGCAGTGACGTCCATGGGAGGACTCTTTGCATGCCGGGGATTCTTCTCTTTCCTTGCGTTTGTGGAGGATAACCTCACGCAAGTCAGACGGGTCTGGAGCGACCATGTTTGCTCCCTGGGTTTTGGGAGACTTTTGGGAACCACTTTGTCTGTTTGCCGTCGGGGGCTGGACTCGAGTGGTTCTGTACAACTTCCCATCAGAGGCCCGCATAACAGTATGTGGAGCGCTCGGATGGTCAGAGGTTGGGGCAGTCGACTGAGCTCGTCGAGCTCGCGCTGCCCTTGACTTCTTCACTTGAGCGCCCGAAGGCGTATAGTAGGAAGAGTCAGAGTGATGCTGCAGAGAGTCAGATATATTCTCTTGAGCACATGAGAGATCGGGACCATAGGAGAGGCGATCGAAGACTGAACCTGAGCTGCGAGGAGCAGGCAGTATGCGGCTGGAGTCAGCAGTCTTCATGCGGCTGGCAGTTGTAGCCGCATAGGCTTTCTTCATGCGGCTGGGAGTCTCGGCCGCATGAGTTTTCTCCATGCGGCTGGAAGATCTGGCCGTATAGACATTCTTCATGCGGCTGACAGTTTCAGCCGCATGAGCATCATGCATGCGGCTGGAAGATCTGGCCGTATAGACATTCTTCATGCGGCTGACAGTTTCAGCTGCATGAGCATCATGCATGCGGCTGGCAGTCTTGGCCGCATGAGTGTTCGGCTTCTTCTTGGAGCCCATAGAATCACTCTTTGTTCCTGCAAGTCCAGCATCGTAGTGCTTTCCTCTGCCGGACTTGGGGACAGCAGAGTCCTCTATGACTTGAAGTAGGGCCGCGTGAGAATCACCTTCGCCATCTTGGGTAGCAGAGAATACTCCGTCCAGGGCTTGGGGAGGAGCAAATGATTTTGGCCTCCACTCCCTGCGAGCCTTCTCTGTGCGGGTTTGCTTCTGGACCGGGCCAGCGCTCCCGTCGGAGAGCATTTCTTCAAACGCCTGTTGGTCGAAGCGGACGACCATCTTCTGTTGCGTGGAGCCAAGTTTGGCTGCATCCGATTGCGTCACCAACTCCTCAGCCGTGGAGAAGTTTGTCCCCAGCAGAGTCGCCATCGTGTTTGCCATGAAATATAAAAGAGCAGAACAATTATCGGAGGACTGGACTTTTACTTCACAATACAAACTCGCTTGTATAAAGAAAGCCTAGGGACGAAAGCCTAGGTACAGCAATCTAAGTACAATTATTTATTTTAGATTCTGGGGGGTGACGATAGAGGCTCGGAAAAGCGACGGCTGCGCTGCCTTACTCCTTGGACGATCGGGTGCAGCCTTGGCTCTGTAGAAGAACTGCTTGGCATTGATGAAAAAATGCTCTCCTTTCGATCTCTGTATATTCTTTCTCTGGCTCTCTGGATCTCTGTGTCGTCTTTTGTAAAAATAAGAGAGTCTCCTCTTTCGTAAGGGAATGGCACCTTGCTATTTATAAGAGTGGGGGGGCATCACTAGGGTTTGTAATGATTGCCCATTCTCCAAAGTCGGCGGCTAAGGATCAATGAATCTGGGCCGTTCATCTTGGATATAATAGATTTGAGCAATTAATGTGATTGCATCAAATCTTTTGTGGATAATTAATGATGATTGACATAAATCCTCATAATTTGTCATGCCAATCTCGGATTTTCCGCCACGTATCATTGATTTGCTTGATTTGCAAATAATCTAATTTGATCCCAATATTTTGTTGGGATTTGTTGATGGGTTTCGATCGATTTGATGTCACGTGTCCCACTATCATGCCACGTGTCTTAACCGCGAGCCACTGAGGAAATCTGAGCCGCATGAGGATTGCTCCCCATTGAGCCGCATAAGGCTGGCCACGTGTCAAGGCTGCTTGGGAGTGGCCCCTGAACATTTGAACCGCATGGTGATAATTGGAGCCGCATGAACGTAGGCGGCCGCATAATGGGTGGCTTCTTAGTGAGCTGCATGGAGATAGTCCCCAAGAGCCGCATGAGGTAGCCTCTGCTTTGAGCCGCATAGGATAGCTTCGGCCCGAACCGCATGGGATGGTCTCTACCTGAGCCGCATGCGACTGTCCACGTGTCAAGGCCGCATGAAGGTTTCTGGATTTCGGGGGATCGTGTCAGAGATTTTCTTCGTTTCCCTAGGAGTCTGCCATTATGACGGAGTCATTATTGTTTCTTTGTGTTAGAGCTGTCATTTGTCAGAGCTGTCAGCCGTCAAGGCATTTAATGCAGTAAAGGACAAAGGAAAGAGCTGTTTTGCAGGCCACGTGGCTTCTCTCTGAGCCGCATGGAACTTATTTGAGCCGCATAGACGCTTGAGCCGCATGGATCCCTGAGCCGCATGAGCTCTCTGAGTCGCATGGGGCTTCCTGGCCGCATGGATCTTTCTTTATTCTTTTCCATGCTTCTACAGCAGATTCGGTGCAATCAACATTAACTGCCCAGATTTGTTACAATCAATATTGACGGCCCAAATTAATTTCCAACAAACAAGATCAAGGCAAATCGTAACTAATCATTAACTGCCCACTTTTCAAGGAGCAATCATTGCAAATCCTACTTAGCATATTCTTCTCCTATAAATAGCAAGGTGCCATTCCCTTGTAAAAAAAAGGAGAGAGGACACGCAGAGAGAAAAAGGCACAGGGAGAGCGACGGCGCACAGAAGAATCTCCCCACACATCCCGAGAGCATTTCTTCATCAGAGCCAAGGCTACGTCCGATCGTCCAAGGAGTAAGGCAGAGTTGATAGCACTCTCACGAGCCTCTACCGTCACCATCCAGAAAAAACTAAACAATTGTACTTAGATTGCTGTACCTAGGTTTTCATTCCTAGGCTTTCTTTGTACGAGCGAGTTTGTGTTGTGAAGTAAAAGTCCAGTCCTCCCATAAAAATGTTCTGTTCTTTTACAATCAATGACAAACACATGCAGAGCCTACAGTTGTTTCTAAAAGGAAATCGAGAGTTTTTAGAAAAAGAAAAATATATACAACCAAATCGAATTCCACTCCAAAAAGAAAATTCTACTGCATTCAAACCCAGAGGAGTCTATACTCAACACTGGCCTTCAAAACCCACACCGATTTGAAAGTGAGTCCTCGCACACGGACACGAACAACTCTGACATGAGCTACCGAACGTGCACGTAACTGATTGGTACATACGGGCACGTTCACTACTTGGATACGGCAACCTTGGTCACGCACTCCCGAAAACTGCTACGGTGCCACAACCACACCACAGACACACGCCAATATAATTCAGGCCATGACCGACTGACCCTGGCCATCACCCGAACTTAAAAGAAAAGATTCCATAATCGACAAAAGATAACGTAGATACTTGAAGGAGGAATCAATTAGAGTCGAGGATACAACCCCCAAATATCGGACACGCTTCCCGTACTCGTCTGCACTCACGAGCTCCACTGCGACATATTGACAAAAACAACCAAGGCAGAAAACCTAAAAGGAAAATTAAAAACAGAATCAAATCCAGACATCAAAACTTTGTCAAATTCATGAATCAACGATGGATTCGAAACCAAGCTTACCAGTAGTTAAATACCCAAGTCGTTATCCGACATTCCAGATATGATCAAACAATGTGATTCCGATCGCACACTTCGTGATTGATTGTCGGTTCTTGAAAATGAATTAGCCACTGATCGGACAGAGTGCTCTAGATTAGATCTCGTCGTCACCACTTGCTAACTGCTCACCGAGCAAGAACCGATCACCGTGGAAGATCGGATCACTGAGACTGAAGATCAACAAAAAACCCTTGATCGTTGGCATCGAACAGAAAACTCGATCAGATCCAATCCCAAGAACTTGGATCGACAAAAATAGCAGAAGAAAAATCAATCCCCTCTCAAAAATCATAGCTAACTCACCTGCCGCCGTCGACGAACCCATGGTAAAGAATGCCGGTGAAGATCGTCTGCTCGTCGTCAACGGTGAGGCCTATTCGCTGGAGAGCCGAAGGCTGTCAGAGGAGATAACTCGAAAATGGCCGATCGCCAAGGATGGGCCGCTTGCCGCTGGGACTCGTCGTGGAGAGGTCGTCGAGGAAAGAAGACCCTGGCTGCCGTAGAGAACCATCGCCGTCTTGGCGGTTCACCTCCCGTCGTCGCCATAGGTTAGGGTTAGGTCTTGAGTTCGTCGAAAATGAGAAGAAAGGAAATTTGGGATTTCGTAAGAATTGAGGTGAGCAGAGAAAATGGTTTTCTCTCTCCACCCAATGGTTATATAGGAATGAAAGGGAAAGAATGAAAATTTGCAATTTGATCCACAATAATTTGGGTATTTACAGAACACCCCTAAAAGTTGTTAGAAAAGTTGTTATGATGGTTAGCAAAGTAGTTAGAAAATTTAGAAAACAATCTAGTCTACTTACTAGGGTCTTCCTCTTCAAAATCCTTTAAATAATTAATAACAATTGTTTCTTTTATAAGAAAACTCATAAAGATGAACTAATAAGGAAAATTAGTATTCATAATAAAATCATTTGTTAATAATTAGAATGCCAGGAAAATTCCATAAATTCAATAAATTTGGTCACGCTACTCCCTCAAAGGTATGTCACTAAAACTCTTATAATCTTCTAACTAGTTGTTAACAATTCTACCAACAGATATCTAGGGCGTATGGCATCTATAATCCCTCATATCTATAAACAACCAAATATTCAATAATCAAGCAATATTATACTATTACTTAAGAATTTCTAATGAATACTAGACAGTACGATCGTTCGTCACTTAGAAATAGGAAGAGACGAGAATCAATGGTACGGGAAGGTAAGAAAGAATAATCGAGAGCGAATACGAAGTTTCAAGAACGTAGAGAATTTTTAGGAGAATTTTTAAGGCAGTGTGGATTGAGATTTCTAAGGTTTAGTCATAGTCGCAGGCTCGTATCAGTACAGTTATGTAATCGATACGATATGCTCGAACCTGCATGGGCTACCAAAAAAATTGTCACGACGCGTACCCGCTTTTCGGACGCGAGCACATAAGCAAGCCAGCTACGTATCGAGCAGACTTCAGCCCGACCCGAATACGTAAACGCTGTCTGGACTTTGTAATGGGTCTAATCATGTCAAGGTATCATTATATCTCAATCCACAATAAGAATATGAAACATGAATGAACAATTATGGGTCATGGTCTGCAGCCCATTAGCATATTGTCCGATTAGACTTCGAGAATGATAGGATTCTATAAAATAAGCAGAGTATATCATGGTATGGAATATAAAGCACGAGAGGATAATAAAGAAATATCATAAGCAAATACCTAGATCCCGCAAGCGTATCATTACATCCGCCGTCCAGAACTACTAGCTAACCCCATGCAATCACTAAACCTGAAGAGATCATCAGGTCCTCAGGGGACATAGCAAGATACATAAAAACATGCCTATCTAGCAGTTTAATCATGCAATAATATAAACAGGATATAAACAGGAAAAGAGACAGAATTATGACAACTGACTACTGGCATGATGACTACTAACAAGTGGCTGTAGACAAGTGACTACTGACAGAATGATCATAAACATGGTACAAAAACTACTATGCATAAATGAACTGCTGGATGAGAACAAGAGAAAATATGTCACGAGATCAATGGATACTCAAACCCTCACCTCTAGTGTGGACTCGCAGGTTTGAAACAACTACTAACCCTCACCCCTAGTGTGGACTCGCAGGCTAGCATCAAGAATCACCCTCGCCCCTAGTGTGGACTCGCAGGTGCGGAATAGATAACTACTAACCTTCGTCCCTAGTGTGGACTCGCAGGTTAGCTTCACGAAATCAAGATACAGATAACTACTAACCCTCGCCCCTGGTGTGGACTCGTAGATTAGCTTCAAGAATTCAAGGTACAGCAGTTTCGTTATGACTTATTCATCCTATGACATGATGCGACTCAGTTCAAGTACATCTGATGACACGACTCGACCCAATCAAGATACACGAGAGAACCAATCCAATATGAACTACACAGCTAACTATAAACAAGGGCTATATATCTATACTAGCATGCACGATGTACAAATCATATGTCAAAAATCAACTAAAAAATTATATAATAATAGAAATATGCATGTAAATAAACTGTAGAGGGAGGCAAGGTATACTTGCCTGGTGGTAGCACAAAGTACTAACAATAAACTGTCAACTTGTAAGCCAATAAGTTCAGATCTCACAACTGTCTCCGAAAGCTAAAACAGACATTGCCAATATTCTCAGAATAGTCAAATTAGCTAGAATTGCCTGTCCTTAAGCCCAATTGTGGACATAGGAGCAAAACAGTCATTTTTTGGCCAAAACGGTGTCCGCCGTTGGACCTACTTTGCACCGAAAAATATGCCAGGGTCAATGGTCTCTAAAGTCATCAAACTATATATCTACGAATTCGTTTTGATGATACAAACTCAACCGTATGTCCAAAGTTAGATTCCGGTGGGCCGTGCACTAAATCGCCCGTTGAATTCGGATCGTGGGGCCCGCAAAACGGCGACCGATCAGCTATCTCAGAATCGGACCAAACTTGGCATACAGGACCAGAAAAATGATACGGTCCTATTGGCGCAAGTTTTGTCTCGATCTGACGAACGTGCATAAAGTAATTGGAAAATTTTTACAGAGGCCGATACGGTAAATTTTGACGGATACGCATCAAATTCGTCGTGCACACGCGACCAATTTGAATTCTGTCAAAGCCCACACGTCCGCAATATCCGTATGCGCCTTTCAATGCTTACGGTGCACGACCACGTCGCCTGGTTTTGCGGGACGCACGTCGTATCGAAGGGTTTTCTAAGTTTTTAAAAATTGTTTTTCTTATTTTTTTCTTGATTTTTAGAATCAATTATCTTTCTGTATAGTAAACGAAAAATAGTTCTACAAAAAGTGTTCTAATCTCGTATAGGTTGTCTGCGACTCTATACAAGTAGATTTCCAAAATAACTTTTATTCTGTTCAAAATCTAACTTCCAATATGGGGTTTGGGACTGGGTTCCCTGTCCTGTTTTGGACTGTTTTTCCACAACTTTAAGTCGATGTATCGAACAACATGGTGCATCTAAGTATGAAGTGGTTGAAGTAAAATAAAGGTGTATAGGTTATCTTCGTACCTGCGAAATCGGTTAGCAAAATGGCGAACCGACGGATCGGGAAATCGACCATGAACTGGGTATGTAGGCTGTTACTGCTGCGGTTATGCTCTGCTGCTTCTATTGCTTTGGCGGTGCTTGGACGCGCGTCTGTCGGCCGGCGGTGGCCCAGGGCGGCGCTGCGGTGGCATGCGGTCGCCTGGAGGTCGGGGTGGGGTAGTCATTGCGTCGAAGAGTTTAGGGTTTCGTCGAAATCCTCCCCCTCTATGTCTCGATCCCTATATATACATATATGATATATATATATGTGTGCATATCCTCTCAGGCTGGGCTCGGCCTGGCTTAACGCTCGGGTTGGCTGCTGGGAACAGGGGAAAACTTGCTGGGCCTGTGGCACACTGGCCCAACTGGGCTGGGCTGGGATTTCGTTTTTGTTTTCTTATTTTTATTTTATTTTATATACTCATATGTGTGGGTATAATTATATACGTATATACCTATATATATATATATATTTTTTAATGTATATATATATATGTGTGTGTGTGTGTGTGTGTGTGTGTGTGTGTGTGTGTGTGTGTGTGTGTGTGTGTGTGTGTGTGTACCATATCTATATACATACAATCCAATAAATATATATACAATAATTTATACAATATATTTTATTATGATTTTATATATATTTATATATATAAACAACTCACATATATATATAATACTTCCTAGTATAGGGTATTATAACAATATGTATACAGATATAAAATATATTTATTATCAAAAATAGAAATAACCAATAATAATTATGTGCGTATATATGCATCAATTATCTTAACAATACTAATAACAAAATGTAGGAGAACAAAATACAGTAATTCAATGCTAGATGCACTTGAAATTGCATGTATAGCCTAGATATCGCCAACTACACAAGGGTAGCTGAGTATGGTGTTTAACCTATTTCTGAAAATAGAATATCAATTCAATGACAATAAAATATATATTATATATGTATAAATTCTTTATATATGAAATGTCTATCTGGACAATCAAAATGTAATATGTACGTCTACATGGACGTCTTTGGTCTCACTACAAGATTACATGGGCTCGGTTTCTGTTCGGGTCTAGTCTGAGCTAAATCGACACAATCGGGTCTCCTACAAGTCAATAATATAATTAATAAATAAATAAAACTTTGGTAAAGGTTAATTCGCAACTTGGTTTGGTTTTCCTAGTTAGGACATACTTATGGCTCGGTCATTCCTGCTATGGCTAATACACTAGTCAAGGCATGCCACTGCACTATCCGTGCCATGATTCCTAATCGTCTTGTACTCCAAAACTCAACCATGGCTAAAGTCATCTATCTTAATAATTATCTAATTATTTATTTATAAAAATCTAAAAATCACCATTTAAATCAAATAAATAAAAAAATATTTCAAAAAATTTCCGGGAAGAGGAGTTACAAATCTACCCACCTTAAAAATAATTTCGTCCTCGGAATTCTAATTCATAACTATTCCTTAAAATTCAAAAAGAACAGTCCACCTTAACCTTGATCTCCTTAAAATTTTAATTCCTCAAAAATAGTTTATATCCTTCTCCTAGCCATTTGAAATTACGAAACCTCGACGACTTCTACCCACCTTTGGTCACGCTACTCCCTCAAAGGTATGTCACTAAAACTCTTATAATCTTCTAACTAGTTGCTAACAATTCTACCAACAGATATCTAGGGTGTATGGCTGTAGCTCCCCTTCCCGAAATTTTAAAATATTTTTATTTTTATTAATTATTTTATTATCAATATTATTAAGGTTATTACTAGATAATATTATTTTATTATATTGGATTATAGTATTGTGTCGAATAAACATTATAATATAGGTGTTCATATTTATAGAAAAAAGGTCCTAATCTAGGGATAGATAATTTGGAATTTTAATTAGATTTATGGATATTATTACTAGTATTCATATATATATATATATATATATATATATATATATATATATATATATATATATATATATATATATATATATATATATATATATATATATATTATATATATATATATATATATATATATATATATAAACTTGGTTTTCTACATATAGATAAAAGTGAATTGTGTATATGTAATTTCTAAATATATAAAATGTATGTGTATATATAAATATATATATTATATGTATACATATAGGAAAATATATAGGGATATATATTTTGTGTAAAAATATATAGTTAATATGAGGAGGATATAATATTTCCTTTATTGATATATGTATCTATATATATATATATATATATATATATATATATATATATATATATATATATATATATATATATATATATATATATATATATATATATCTCAAAATATATAGAGACATAATGTGTGTAAATATTTATAAATATATAATTATATATAAATGTGTGTGTACGTATAATAAGTATGTATATAAAAAAATGTGTGTATAAAATATATGTATATATGTGCCTACGTAATTGTGTATATATATATATATATATATATATATATATATATATATATATATATATATATATATATTATATATATATATATATATAAGGAAATAGAAAAAAGAGAGAGGAAAAAAGAAAAAGAAAGAAAAATAGCAGCGGCCACCCCATGCCCGTACAGTGCAGGCCGACCCCCCTAGTAACAGAAGTTAGTTTCATATAACCTATGGTATATGTATATACATATCTATAACAGAACTAAGCCATGAGCCCGACCAGCCCAAACACCTCGAGCCCGACCCTAAGCTGACCCCCAGCCCATCTCGACTTATCAGCAGCAACAAGCCTTGGAAAAGCTTGGGAACCCGACTGTGGCTCACAGCCACTTAATACATATACAATTGTATATATAATAAGGGGAGATCGAAGAACGAAATCGTCCAAACCGTAATAAAAGTCGCGCCACCCTTCCCATTACCTGTGCGAACCACCCTCTCCGACCTGGGCGCGCCGTCCGCCGCCGCCACGGCGACCAGAGTCGGCCGGAGCGCCGCCTGGAACCAACCGCGCGCGCGCGGGTTGGCAGCAGAGCGCGAGAACACAGCCACCAAACACCCAACTTCGTACGAAGTTTTCTCCTTCCTCGGTCGATGAAACGTCGAACCGTTTGCTCAGGTACGACCACAACCTAACTGACTTCAATTTTCTCTAATTAGTTTTAGGTTACGCGAACCATATTGTCCGATAAATCGACGTGAAGTCGACGGAAAAATCTGTCTAAAACAGAACAGGAACCCGTCCCAAAGACCCAACTTGGAAGATGTTTTATGATCTGTATAATAGGGTTTTCAGAAAACTAATCAAAGGCAATTACAGACAACATGTAGGGCTCCACGACCTAATTTGCGGAAGTCGAATTCATCGACCACGTGCCGAGAAATCGGATCCCGAACTTTGACGAAAACCTGTTTCAAAAACTAGAAATTTCTTCCACACGACGTGCGTCCTGTCATTCCGGGCGACGTGGTCGCGAACCGAAAGGATCGAAAGCTGCGTAACAGCTTCGTGGTCGTGTGGACTTTGACGGAATTCAAATTGGTCGCGTGTGCGCGACAAATTTGATGTGTATCCGTCAAAATTCCCCGTATCGTGCACTTTGCAAATTCTCCAATTACTTTGTGCACGTTCGTCAGATCGAGACGAAACTTGCGCCAACAGGACAGTATCGTTTTTCTGGTCCTGTATGCCAAGTTTGGTCCGATTCTGAGACCGTTGATAAAATCACCGTTTTGCGGGCCCTACGGTCCCACTCAACGGGCGATTTTGTGCACGGCCTGCCGAAATCCAACTCTGGACATACGGTTGGGTTCGTATCGGAAAACCAGATCCGTAGACATGTAGTTTGATGACTTTAGAGACCGTTGACTCTGGCACGCTTTTCGGTACAAAGCGGGTCCAACGGCGGACATCATTTTCGCCCGAAATTACCGTTTTGCCCCTGTGTCCAGAATTGGACTTAAGGACAGGAAATCCTAGCTAATTTGACTATTCTGAGAACGTTGGTACTATTTATTTCAGCATCCGGAGACTTCTACATGTGTTGATTGATTGTAGCTCATTGAGTGGTATGTATTTTGGTTTCTCCAGCTAAGGACCTCAGGCAAGTGCACTTTCTGATTGCTTTCGATTCATAGTAGTCTTTTCATTTCATGTCTATACATATATCTTGCTGCTTGTTGACACGCTCGTCACACGGAGTAGTCGGGAGGGGAAATATCTTAGTAGGCATGTGGACTACCCAGAAATATCCCATTATGTCTAATCTTGAAAGCTAGCCGCTGCGCACGACACGTGTAGTGTACCTTATTTACCCCCTAGCCGTCCACATGTCGAAACGGATATTTCACACCACCTAGATAGATGTCTTTTATTAGTTTTTTCTTGTTTACTTCTCTATCGTGCTATGTCATCAGTTTTCTTACAGCTTTCATATCTCATATGCTATTTTCATGTCTTGTTAATTCTATTGTGTTTTCGCATTATCGTCGGTTTGTGTACTTGTTCCAATCCTGACTGGATAACCAACATTTTTCAGGTTTAGCCGCGATCATTCTTAGTACTGGGAGACTTGGGTATGCTGAAGACGACCTAGAAATAGAAAACAGTTGTATCATTTTCATTAATTGTAAAGTCTTATATTTCCTTTAATTTTAAATGTTGTAAATGTTGTAATAAATTAGAAATGTAAATGAGCAGCAAATGTTTATTTTTGAGCATTTATTTTCTTGCGGGCTTGACAGCGTTCTACCGCCGACTCTGCGGTGTAGGCTGGCTTGGACACGTCTCGTATCCAAAAAGCTGGTGCGGGTCGTGACAAGTTTTTGTGGTGGCCCATGCAGATCAATTTTCACAAAATATTGCGAACTCGTGATGGTACGTTAGTCGTACTATTGCGAGCCTGCGACCAAGAAATGCTCATTCACAAACTAGGATTAAAATGATTTAAGAGAATGACTAGGACTAGGAGTCCCTTGTTCAAAGTGACCGATTGGGTAGTTAAGGTTGTTAGATAGGCCATGCTATTTTAGAATTATTGAATTCAAATGACTTGCCAAGCCTATGTAGAAACACTATTACTTTTGATATGACAAGGTGATTCAATGTAGATATACTATTCGCTTGCTATGTTAGGCTTACCCAGAATGAAGGCTTTGACCTTGATGAACTGTTTAAAATTTTTGCTTTATTAGATATAAGTCTTATATCATAAGTTAGAATTGTCTAATTCAAATTCTTTTGCTGTAAGGAGTTAGTTTATAATTTCTGATTCTGCTATTTGTGTATAAATCTCGAGTTAGATTTTGATTCTCACAAAACTCGAACTACTTATTTTCTCCTTCTAAAAATCTTGCAAACTTATATTTTGACTATCTTGACCAACACTGCTATTACAGCCTAGTTTTTTTTTGCAAAGCTTACTCTTTTATCGAGCTTGATTCAAGACATATGTCTATTGGGGACGTCCGCTAACATATTGTCTAATCAGAATCATTGTATTACGGTCTGATCAACCATGATGCTTTTGGTTCGCTCTTCATTTAATTACCCTTCGTGGATTGAGATGTAGATATCTCTAGGATCTCACCCGCGACTGCTTCGACAACTCCTCTTAAATTAAAACATTCGTCCTTGAATCATGTAATTGTGTTCAGTGACATCTCTCTTGAACTCTTTATCGTCTTGTCTTCACTGATTGGAAAGACGAAAGCTCGTAATTGATAGATAGATACCGAGTATTCCCATGGCTATGATAGTTGAATATGCAAGGGTAGCTACCATCGACCAGCCCCGTGACAGGAACCTTACCACCATATCCTAGCCTCTAAGGTGGGTAGACTGTAAGCCTTCTCAATTCTAGGATATACCAGGATTACCAGTTGATTAGAATAATATCCATTAGCATGACGATTAATGTCCCATGGACTCCCACTTTTCATTTAGATCATTTTGTGTCCCCGGCCGTGTCATTAATATTCGGAACACGAGACCAGCTGTTACCTTCCAACAAACTTCATATGCAAGATCTAGACGAGTCCACCTTCATCTAGGTATATCACGTCCCACTCAAACCCGTCACCTTGTAATCTATTTTTATGGTACGGCTTTCAGGATAAAAGGCCTAGCTATAACCTTTACCATAGTACCGGTATCCTTCCAACTACTATTAGAGCCTTAACCACGACCTCCATTCCTTCGACCAATGTGGTGGTGATCTACTTGAAGCCCACTACGCGCACGCCACTAGTGTGCCACTTGGTAGAGGCCTCTTGTGCTACTTAAACACAAAAGTCACTAAAGGCGCACTTTGAACTTTAGGGACCTCGCCAACCATCCCGACTGGCAGCTAGTTCAACCACTTGGGTAGAATCCTATTCTAAGTTACCCTAATCTAGTAGGAATAGTTTTATCATTGGGATCTTGTCTAGTACATATATATTGAAACCCAATGTTCATCCGACCAACGACTGATGCCCAAATAGAGAACCCATTAAGACCACAACCTTGATTTCCCGAATTCCGTTCCATTATGAAACCTTGTTCAGATAGAATTTTGAGAACGGAATTTATGTATTGCATGGATTGCAAGCCCTCTAGGAAACGAAGAGTTATTCGATTTAGCAAGTGACTAGACTAGAGTAGTCCAACCTAGTAAATAAGTCAATGGTTCATAAACCCTCTTCCTATCTGTATCATTGGATACTCTTTACTGCTCTTGAAAACTTCATAACTGCTCCCGATTATTTTTCTTATCCGTCTGTCCTTCCTATTTTAGAGCGACGAGTGATCATGCTTACTAGAAATTACCAATATTTCTTAGCTACTTGTGTAAGTTTGTTGCTTGTTAAAAATTGGGTTGTTTGATAGATACGAGAGGATTATAGATACCATATGCCTAGATATTTGTTGGTAGGATTGTTAGCAACCAGTTAGAAGATTTTAAGATTTTTTGAGGAGTAGTGTGACCAAAGGTGGGTAGAAATCCTGGAGGCTATATGGCTAGGAGAAGAATACAAATTATTTTTGAGAAATTAAAATTTGAGAAGATTGTGGTAATAGTGGATTATTCTATTTTTATTTTTTTATTTTTTTTTAGGCATGTTTATGAGTTAGAATTTCGAGAACGAAATTATTTTTAAGGTGGGTAGATTTGTAGCTCCCCTTCCCAAAATTTTAAAATATTTTTATTTTTATTAATTGTTTTATTATCAATATTATTAAGGTTATTACTAGATGATATTATTTTATTATATTGGATTATAGTATTGTGTCGAATAAACGTTATAATATAGGTGTTCATATTTATAGAAAAAAGGTCCTAATCTAGGGATAAATAATTTTGGAATTTTAATTAGATTTATGGATATTATTACTAGTATTCATATATATATATATATATATATATATATATATATATATATATATATATATATATATATATATATATATATATATATATAAACTTGCTTTTCTACATATAGATATAAGTGAATTGTGTATATGTAATTTCTAAATATAAAAAATGTATGTGTATATATAAATATATATAGTATATGTATACATATAGGAAAATATATAGGGATATATATTTTGTGTAAAAATATATAGTTAATATGAGGAGGATATAATATTTCCTTTATTGATATATATATATATATATATATATATATATATATATATATATATATATATATATATATATTTTATATATATATATATATATATATATATATATATATATATATATATATATATATATATATCAAAATATATAGAGACATAATGTGTGTAAATATTTATAAATATATAATTATATATAAATGTGTGTGTACGTATAATATGTATGTATATAAAAAAATGTGTGTATAAAATATATGTATATATGTGCCTACGTAATTGTGTATACATATATATTTATAGAGGAAGGATCAAGATCCCCACACTTTTTGCATCCCCATGCATCCCCTCTATCTGCACCGTTGGATGGTACTTTAAGTCATTTAATCTTAACCGTTGATTTACCAATGGTTAAGATTAGATGACTTAAAGCACATCCAACGGATGTGAACATGGGGATGCATGGGGATGCAAAAATTGTGGGGATGCCTATCCTTCCTCATATATATATATATATATATATATATATATATATATATATATATATATATATATATATATATATATATATATATATATATATATATATATATATATATATATATAAGGAAATAGAAAAAAGAGAGAGGAAAAAAGAAAAAGAAAAAAAAAAAAGAAAAAGAAAGAAAAATAGCAGCGGCCACCCCATGCCCGCACAGTGCAGGCCGACCCCCCTAGTAACAGAAGTTAGTTTCATATAACCTATGGTATATGTATATACATATCTATAACAGAACTAAGCCATGAGCCCGACCAGCCCAAACACCTCGAGCCCGACCCTAAGCTGACCCCCAGCCCATCTCGACTTATCAGCAGCAGCAAGCCTTGGAAAAGCTTGGGAACCCGACTGTGGCTCACAGCCACTTAATACATATACAATTGTATATATAATAAGGGGAGATCGAAGAACGAAATCGTCCAAACCCTGATAAAAGCCACGCCACCCTTCCCATTACCTGTGCGAACCACCCTCTCCGACCTGGACGCGCCGTCCGCCGCCGCCACGGCGACCAGAGTCGGCCGGAGCGCCGCCTGGAACCAACCGCGCGCGCGCGGGTTGGCAGCAGAGCGCGAGAACACAGCCACCAAACACCCAACTTCGCGCGAAGTTTTCTCCTTCCTCGGTCGATGAAACGTCGAACCGTTTGCTCAGGTACGACCACAACCTAACTGACTTCAATTTTCTCTAATTAGTTTTAGGTTACGCGAACCATATTGTCCGATAAATTGACGTGAAGTCGACGGAAAAATCTGTCCAAACAGAACAGGAACCCGTCCCAAAGACCCAACTTGGAAGATGTTTTATGATCTGTATAATAGGGTTTTCAGAAAACTAATCAAAGGCAATTACAGACAACATGTAGGGCTCTATGTCCCAATTTGCGGAAGTCGAATTCATCGACCACGCGCCGAGAAATCGGATCCCGAACTTTGACGAAAACCTGTTTCAAAAACTAGAAATTTCTTCCACACGACGTGCGTCCTGTCATTCCGGGCGACGTGGTCGCGAACCGAAAGGATCGAAAGCTGCGTAACAGCTTTGTGGTCGTGTGGACTTTGACGGAATTCAAATTGGTCGCGTGTGCGCGACAAATTTGATGTGTATCCGTCGAAATTCCCCGTATCGTGCACTTTGCAAATTCTCCAATTACTTTGTGCACGTTCGTCAGATCGAGACGAAACTTGCGCCAACAGGACCGTATCGTTTTTCTGGTCCTGTATGCCAAGTTTGGTCCAATTCTGAGACCGTTGATAAAATCACCGTTTTGCGGGCCCCACGGTCCCACTCAACGGGCGATTTTGTGCACGGCCCGCCGGAATCCAACTCTGGACATACGGTTGGGTTCGTATCGGAAAACCAGATCCGTAGACATATAGTTTGACGACTTTAGAGACCGTTGACTCTGGCACGCTTTTCGGTGCAAAACGGGTCCAACGGCGGACATCGTTTTCGCCCGAAATTACCGTTTTGCCCCTGTGTCCAGAATTGGACTTAAGGACAGGAAATCCTAGCTAATTTGACTATTCTGAGAACGTTGGTACTATTTATTTCAACATCCGGAGACTTCTACATGTGTTGATTGATTGTGGCTCATTGAGTGGTATGTATTTTGGTTTCTCCAGCTAAGGACCTCAGGCAAGTGCACTTTCTGATTGCTTTCGATTCATAGTAGTCTTTTCATTTCATGTCTATACATATATCTTGTTGTTTGTTGACACGCTCGTCACACGGAGTAGTCGGGAGGGGAAATATCTTAGTTGGCATGTGGACTACCCAGAAATATCCCATTATGTCTAATCTTGAAAGCTAGCCGCTGCGCACGACACGTGTAGTGTGCCTTATTTACCCCCTAGTCGTCCACATGTCGAAACGGATATTTCACACCACCTAGATAGATGTCTTTTATTAGTTTTTCCTTGTTTACTTCTCTATCGTGCTATGTCATCAGTTTTCTTACAGCTTTCATATCTCATATGCTATTTTCATGTCTTGTTAATTCTATTGTGTTTTCGCATTGTCGTCGGTTTGTGTACTTATTCCAATCCTGACTGGATAACCAACATTTTTCAGGTTTAGCCGCGATCATTCTTAGTACTGGGAGACTTGGGTATGCTGAAGACGACCTAGAAATAGAAAACAGTTGTATCATTTTCATTAATTGTAAAGTCTTATATTTCCTTTAATTTTAAATGTTGTAAATGTTGTAATAAATTAGAAATGTAAATGAGCAGCAAATGTTTATTTTTGAGCATTTATTTTCTTGGGGCTTGACAGCGTTCTACCGCCGACTCTGCGGTGTAGGCTGGCTTGGACACGTCTCGTATCCGAAAAGCGGGTACGGGTCGTGACAATGGCATCTATAATTCCTCATATCTATAAACAACCAAATATTCAATAATCAAGCAATTATACTATTACTTAAGAATTTCTAATGAATCCTAGATAGTACGATCGTTCGTCACTTCGAAATAGGAAGAGACGAGAATCAATGGTACGGGAAGGCAAGGAAGAATAATCGAGAGCGAATACGAAGTTTTAAGAACGTAGAGAATTTCTAGGAGAAATTTCAAGGCAGTGTGGATTGAGATTTCTAAGATTTAGTCATAGTCGTAGGCTCGTATCAGTTCAGTTACGTAACCGATACGATATGCTCTGACCTGCATGGGCTACCAAAAAAACTTGTCACGACCCGCACCCGCTTTTCGGATACGAGCACATGAGCAAGCCAACTATGTATCAAGCGGACTTCAGTCCAACTCGAATACGTAAACGCTGTCTGGACTTTGTAATGGGTCTAATCATGTCAAGGCATCACAATATCTCAATCCATAATAAGAATATGAAACATGAATGAACAATTATGGGTCATAGTCTGCAGCCCATTAGCATATTGTCCGATTAGACTCCGAGAATGATAGGAGTCTATAAAATAAGCAGAGTATATCATGGTATGGAATATAAAGCACGATAGGATAATAAAGAAATATCACAAGCAAATACCTGGATCCCGCAAGCGTATCTGTAAACCCCCTCCCTAAATTTTCCTTCCTTTTTAGTATAAATATATTTTATTTTAATATTTTGTTATTAATTAAATGGCTTTTAACCATATATGGGCATTTTACATATTATGGGCAACAAGCAATGGTTACACACATATATAAATAAGATAGGATATTTAGTTAAATATTTTTAGAAAAATATTTTTGGATATATATATATATATATATATATATATATATATATATATATATATATATATATATATATATGTTTATAGTTAAAAAAAGAAAAAAAAAAGAAAAAAGGGGCCCGACCCACACCCCAGCAAAGGGGCGGGCCAGGCCGAGTTAATGGCAGCCTAGGAATGTAATTAGTTAACATATGTGTTTAAGTTAAAAAAAAGCAAAGGGTTACTGTTCCACTCCCACCCGCAACTGAGCGGAGCACGGAGAAGAATTCCAAAGAAGTTCGGATTCAACTTTTTTGTTTCTACATCAAATTAAGTCAAAAAAAATTTATAAAATCTTAAACCAGATTCTCCTCTATCTAGTCGACCAAACCTAGATCGAATCTTGGCACCCTGTGGATTCAAATCCGATTTAAATTCAGAATTTAAATACCCTATAAAAATTAGTCGAAAATAGGGATTTTTGGAAAAACGATCGATCAAACCTCAACCCCAACCCGAAATTTGACTCCAGGACCTCCCCCACACCCCCGCGCTCAACGTCGGCCACCTGCTTGCCGTCGCCAACGACCGGATCGCCGGCCAACCGCGCGGAGCCGACAGTGAAACAGAGATCACTCTGTTTTACGAAGAACCAGGTACCCATATTTCGAATCTCGTATCTTTGATTATGTTCAACGAAAATTCGATCTATCGAATGTTGTGCGTAGACGACATACCATCTCTAAACCCTAGCAATTAGAAAATTTTCTAATACGTAGGAAATCCAGAAAAGTTTCGGGAAAGTAGAGGAAAATTTCTCGAAAACGAAACCGAGAAACCCCCCCCCCCCCCCCCCCCCCCCCCCAAACCCTTGACTTTGGAAGGGCGATTTTGGCCCAGATATTAAGAATTTGTAGGAAACAATTTAGACAGTCCTAGTTAACATATGCGAGATGAAAACCCATCTGGTAGATTTTTATTTATTGTACAGGAAGTTACGGATCGATGAACTTGTGAGAAAAATTGCTTTAAAAACATTAAAAATTTAGAATTTTGTCCGATACGGCGTACGCCCCGACAAACCGGGCGACGTGGTCACGTGCTATACGCATCGAAAGGTGTGTATGGACGTTGCCGACGTGTGGGAACTGACGAAACTCAGTTTCGTCGTGTGTGCGCGACGAAATCAGTCTGTATCCGTCGAGATACCCCCGTATCGTCAATTTGCAAACTTTGCCCTAACTTCGTGTACAGTCGTCGATTCGAGACAAAACTTGCGCCAACATGTCTGAATCAAAATTTTGGTCATGCGTGCCAAGTTTGGTTCGATTCTGAGAAGGTCGAATCGGAACCCCTTTTTGGCGGGTCCGCGACCCACTCAAACGGGCGATTTTGTACGCGGCTCATCGAAATCCAAAACTGGACATACCGTTGATTTCCTCTTCTCAAACTGAATTTGTAGACATGTAGTTTGATGACTTTAGAGACCATAGACTTTGGCATGCGTTTCGGTACAAAGCGGGTCCAACGACGGACATCATTTTGACCTAAAATTACGTTCTTGCCCCTGTTCCAGAATTAGACTTTTGGATAGGCGTTTCCTAGGTATATCTTTTACACCTAGTGTATTTTTGATGTTTGTTTCAGCATCCGGAGTTGTTTGGAGATTGTAACGTTTCTTGGCTGACATTGTGATTTCCTGGACTTGTCATTTTGCACCATCAGGCAAGATACCTTGCCACTTTACTCTGTAATTATTATATTCTAATTTTTAGTTGTTATTTCAGCATTTCTTATTTGTTAATATTATAAAACTGTGCGTCCAAGTCACACTTTGGTACAGACGACTCTATCGGTCGTTTCTCGCTTTTATTTATTTTTCTTGCATTGACTTAGTCTAGTGACTACCCTTGTATTGATGATGTATCGGCATATCTCATACGGCCTTGACACTTGCTTACCACGAGTTGTGAGTCACATGTAGGACACATGCTCGCATAGTCGGCTGGCCACCGATACGTATGAGGCGTACGACGGATAGGAGTAACTGCCAATAGTGTTGCATGCTAGTAGACTTGGCAGTTACTAGAGGTTCATGAGTCATAGATATGACCCTACTAGGCATTGGGTGGGGAGAACAGTTTCCTTAATGTATGGGTCCTTATGCACTTCCTATTACTGATCCTGCTGGCCTTTGACATTCGAGGAATGTTATGCTTTGAGGTCCCTGGTATCCTGATGGGGCCATACCTGAGTTACTACTCCTGAGCCAGATACCTATGCGTTGAAGGTCTGTTCTTAACTGCATTATCACTGTAGAACTGGTAGGCACCCTATTGCATGCATCCCTTTTCTTTCTATTATATTATCACAGTTTATATGGCATGGTATTTTCTTGTATCTTGCTACGTCCCTCTGAGGACCTGGTTATCTCTCCAGGATTAGACGACTTTCCGCAGGAGTACGGAACGGCTCTGGATCCATCCTACATCGATGACGAGGCAGTTCCTACTGATTTCTAGTCTATTCTTTATTGAGACATTAGTGGACATTATTTTTACATCTCTTTTCTTTCTATTTTGTGGAGGTTGGACTCCGATTTTGTGAGACTATTTTCATAGATGTTTGGAGTGAGCATGTTCACCCGGCTATCTCTTGATACACTTATTTATTTATTTGGACTATATTATCTTCTGTGTTGAGCTGTGATGAGATTAGATTATATATTTCTGGCCTGTGATTATTTTATTTATAGCTTATGTGCATATATGAGGATTCCATATATTGGAGTATTCTTCGTACATGTGCAGCTGGCATGTTCACGTGCTTGGTCCTATGTATTTTGGGACTGGGGCGTTACATATTTTTGTGGTGGCCTATGCAGGTCTACGATAATATTGTTGGGTTACATGATTGTGCCCAACAAGCCTGCATATAGGAATAGGAATATCTCATCCAGAACTACTACTACCTCCTTGACTTCCAATCTTTTCGAAACTTCCTTGATTATTTAATTTACCTCATATCTAATCTTTCCTAATATCAACTTATCTTCCTCGTGCCAACAGCATGCATTTAAGAAGCGAACGCACTTCTGCCTTGGCCCTCACATCTGGTGAAGAGGCTACTCCGGAGGGACAGAATTCTCCCATGACACCAGTGACACCATACCAGCCAGGACAGTCGCAGCCTACTACGACACCGACGACGGAGTACCCAGAGATCGCAGCACCCCCAGGCAGCCAGGCTGGGCAGACCACTACCATGCCACCGGAAGGGAATGTACCACTGCCTCTACCACCACCATTCCCTCAACAGTTTTCCCCACAGTCGGGACCTCAGATGCCTCCACCACCGACTGATAGGAGCCCTATTTCTCAGTTTATGTACGCCATGATGCAGGCTCAGTGGCAGCAGACTGAGCTGATGAGACAGACGATGATGGCAGCATTGGCTAGACCTCCACCACCACCTCCAGTACCAGCACCGACTCTGCATCCTTATGAAGGCTCTATCAAAAAATTTATGGATATGAACCCCAAGGCCTTTACAGGAACGGAAAAGTCACTAGAGGTGTCACAGTGGCTTATTAGTACAGAGAAGCTACTGAAGGCATCCCAGTTGCCAGCTCGAGATTGGATGACAGCAGTGGACCTACTGTTAGAAGATAATGCTCACCACTGGTAGAAGGCAGAAGAGAGACGACTAGGCACTGGGATCACATGGAAGCAGTTCTATGATGCGTTTTATGAGAGGTTCTTTCCTATTCATGTTCGAGATGGTCTCTACGACCAGTTCCTTCATTTGAAGCAAGGGAATATGACAGTTGATGAGTATGACTCAGAGTTCAATCGCCTGAGTAGATTTGGCGTGGGATTGATTCCGACAGAGTTAGAGAAGGCAAGGAGATTTCACTAGGGGCTTGCACCAGAGCTCAAGTCTTATACGACTACCCAGTCTCGAGTCTCCCATTCAGCTGTCCTGGAAGAAGCTCGTGCTCAGGAGATTCTTCGTAAGGAGCAGCAGCAGACATCGAGGCGCCATACACCAACAGTTACACCAGCCCGAGCTACTCAGGGTGGACCTATCAGGAGGCCCACAGGACAGTTCCAGCAGAGGCCCACACCTTATCAGAAGCCTACCTGCAACTATTACGGGAAACAGGGACACATCTTGAAGGACTGTCAAATTCGACTTGGAGCATGCTTGAGATGCGGGTCAGGACAGCACAAGGTGAAGGATTGTCCGGAGCAGCAGTCCTTAGTTCATGTCCAGCAGAACCCGAGACCGACAGCCCCAACACTTCCAGCACCTCGGCCAGCGGCAGGAGCACCTCGCCCACCATTACCACCCCAGTCAGCACAGTTCGAGAGGGCTAAAGCTCAGGGCACTGGACAGAATTATGGGCAGGTATTCTCTCTAGCAGTTAAGGATACAGAAGTAGAGACAGAGGCAGAGGTTATAGCAGGTATGGTTTTAGTTGCATCTTTTCCTGCTATTACATTATTTGATACTGGAGCCACTCATTCATTCATAGCCACTAGTTTTGCCACTAGACACAGCATTCCCATCACACCCTTAGCTAAGAATGTTAGAATCCTCACTGGAGGAGGAGTTATACCTGTTAGTGGTGTTTGTAGACTTTGCCCTGTAGTAATAAGTGGTAAAGAGATGAGGGCACGACTTCTTGTATTTCCTATGCCGATATTTGATGTGGTACTTGGAATGGACTGGTTGAGCCAGCATTTCGCTCTCATAGACTGCCATAGGGGCAGTATTATCTTTAGACCACCGAATGCGGCGGAGTTCGAGTTCACCAAAGAAGACGGAGAGAGTTGTGATGCACCCGCATCGGGGACTCACATGATGATGCAGGACACCCCTCAGCACCCTATCATCACCGAGTTCGAGGATGTATTCCCCGAGGAATTGCCAGGACTGCCACCTGACCAAGACATTGAGTTTTCTATTGAGCTTATTCCCGAAGCCGAGCCTATTTCATCTCGAGTATATCGTCTGGCACCCAAGGAGTTGGTAGAGATGAAGGCGCAGATTGATGACTTATTAGAGAAGAGCTTTATTCGTGCCAGTGCATCACCGTGGGGAGCACCCATTATTTTTGTACCTAAGAAAGACGGGACAGTCACTACAAGAAAAATCATCATTTACGACGCACAAAATGCGCCGTAAATGATCTTTCACGGCGTACATCTTGGTGCCGTAAAAGACCCAATTATTTACGGCGCATCTAAGAACGTCGTAAATGTAAATACACACGCCGTAAATATAAAAAAATGAACGCCGTAATTAATTTTCCCATAAAATTTTGACAACCATTTGCAGCATATTTAATGTGCCGTAATTGCTCTTTCACGACGTACATTTTAATGCTGTAAAAGCTATTCCTATAAATCAAATACGGTGTACATTAGTACGCCATAAAACCTATTTCCACGTAATCAAATACGACGTACATTAGTAAGCCGTAAAAGCTATTCTGCTGAGTCAAATACGGCATACATATACATGCCGCAAAAGCTATTCTGCGGAATCAAATATGGCGTACATATGCATGCCGCAAAAGCTATTCCGCAGAATCAAATACGACGTACATCTCGACGTCGTAAAAGATATTAATGCCAAATTATGTTTACAATTTATGACATATGTAGCATGTCGTAGATGATCTTTGATGAATATTTACATCAAATTATTATTATTAGTAGTAGTATTTCCGTATCAATTCCCATTTATTTAAACAAGAATCAAGGTAAACAAAGTATATAACATAACAAAAATAAGTTAAAGAAATAGTTGACGGACATGTAATCCCAATCAAACTGCAAAAATGGAAACTCCTTCAAATAAACCAGGCACGCGAGATCATTAAAAAATAACAAAATTGGAAACTCATTCAAACAAACCAAGCACGTGAGATCATAGAAAATAATTGGATTCAGCAGCCAAAATACATTAATAGCAAGCAAAAGGCCATGTCAAAGTATATCATGCCATGCATATTGATGCATGAACAAGAAAAACTATTGTAGTACTGAATTAAGAACCATACTTCAATACAAATTTTTTTAATTTTTTGATTGAGCTTGTTTCATACTATGCCCTACTTTTGAACAAAAAAGTGTAAATTGTCTTGATTTATGACAAATTTCAGCTTAATTGGTTGTAGACGAGAAGCTTCAAACACAATATGCATATATTTTTCTTCTTTTGATTGAGAACCTGCACACAAAAAATGTTTTAGTTCATTATATCCAATTTGATGTATATATAAACACAATAATGAAAATATATAAACACGGTTATGACGAAAATATTAGATCAGAATACTAACATCCTCATCTCTTCAATCACAAATGAAGGGTTAACTATGCATATCAAAAGTTATGAAAGTAAAAAAGCAAATTCAGTTAGATGGATTGGTTAGAATAGTATACTTGATCAGTTTAATCGACTCAAAGTGTACAGGCCTATAATCACAAACACCCAAACCGGAGGGAAATCACTTGTCGGTGAGAAGAAAACAGAGGAAACAATAATGAATTTCCCTATAATAACAAATCAGTTTAATCAACTGAATGTGTGCAGGACAGAAATATTCTTGTTGATTCATTCTTACAAAATTTTAGTCACAAGGGATTCTTACTGCTTTATAATGTTATACTTATTTCATGTATAGCATAAAACTTATAGGAATCTAGCTAGCTACACACTGATGCTTGGGAAAACTGAATGTGTACAGGACTGAAATTTTCATGTTGATTCATTCTTTCAAAATTTTAATCAACTGGCATTACAAAATTCTGCCTTTGAGTAATATATGAATATTGGATAAACATAACATAAAAAAAATTAGGAAAGGAAGAGAGTAAGAATAAATGAAGTTATACTCATTTCATTTATAACATAAAACTTACAGGAATCTAGCTAGCTACACACTGATGCTTGGGAAAACCTAGAAAACTCCACTCAGTGCTAATGAAGTATCCAGATAGATAACCAGTCCAAGCAAGAAGAAAAATATGCGTTACCATCATAATTAATTGAGAAAAATATCTCAGAAAAAACTGAGTTATTTGACTTGATACTTTTAATGTGAACCAGTATAATTAACATGCCCAGTAGAGACGCAAGGCCTAGTGAAGTCCACAATCTCAGCCCGTTCCATGACAATGTAAGGAATGGCTAGCTGCATCAATTGATGACCTATATGAAATATTAATTTCACTATATACACTTGTGAAGAAAATAACTATATCTGCACATTTTAGAATCAACAGAGGTTACCGAAGAATCTACCTCTTTCATGTTTGCAAGCTCAGAACAAACCCTGAGCTTTAGTTCATAGTTAGAAATAACTGTGGTAAATATTTGCGACTCGCTAGTCAATGATAACTGCCAAAACTTTATCATAAGCATATAATATATAGCGGAACTTGCCATCTCTTTGTCTTGATTCAAATAACTCAGATGTTCCTAGAGCAGTACATAGTCGATCTTTTGCATGATATCTTTTGCCGAGATACCTAGAAAATCTCAAGATCAACGTCCATAGAATTTTTTTTATCTTGATTCAAATAATTCAGATGTTCCTATAAATTTCTTCTCTTCTATTATGGATATATATACTCTAATTCATCACAATTTTAGAGGAAACATAGAGATCACAATTAATGGATCGCTAAAAAAATATCTTCATGCACCATACCACACTTCTAGACAACAATTAAATCAATCCAATGGATTTAAAGCGTAACTGTGTATCTACTTGATACAAAATAATATATGAAAGCGATCGACACTAGTTCCAGGCTAAAGAAGACTCAAAAACAAAGCTCAAATTGATTTAATAGAGCCTTGCAAAACAATTGGTGTGAATTAATGTGGGTCCTTTTTTAAACTTCTGCAGGCAGGATCAATCAAGATTAACTTATAGCTTGTACATTCTAAAGGTTTACTGAACATTCACTTGTTACTGGTACTCTAGCTTGGACTTGAGTCTTTGAATCAAATCACTCCTGGAAACTGAGAATACTCTGATACTCTGCATTGAGTATTGCTCTGATACTCTGCACTTGAGTCTTGCATTCCACTGAATAAAGTAACTCTTGGTACTCTGAAGGTTGGACTGAGATTACTGATATTGAGTCTAGCTAGTTGTGTGGTAGAGGTTGGAGAAGCAGTGATGTCACAATGGCATTCATTCTGCATCTGAAGCTTGGGTGCAGGTTAAGCAGAGGAAGGCCTAAGAGACATGGAATATATATGAATTAGGACTCAAAAGTTGAGTCCATGTGCTATTATATATAGGCAGTCCCCCACTCTTTGTTTGCTCATCCATGGCTTGTATATCCAAGAATAAATTGACTACCAAACCCAATTTTGTTTAGTTCAGGATCAGACCGGCCAGACTCACTGTTCATTATATAAAGTGGCCACATGCATTCGAGCTTATTGTTCATTATATTGTGACGTATAATGAAATCTCGATTGGTTACGGCATGATCGATTGGATTATATATAAATCAAGCCAACTTCGGGCGTAATTGTAGCCAAGATCATCGAGATCTCAAACTATGATTCCATGTACAGTAAAATTTGAAAACAAAGGATAAAAAAACATGATTCCGAATTTGACTTTCCTTTACATAGTGGAACTGAATCACATGGGCGAAAGCTGTTTCATGTCTATGACTCTATGGTCGACAATTAGCATCATATATATGCATGGCTCCTGTTGGTCTATAATTAATGAAGATTTTATTTGCCGCACGCACGCACCACTTGATAACTAGCCAACATCTAGGTATCATGCACTACTTCCTCTATGCTTGATATCTTAGTGGTTCTACATGCAATATGATCTATCCTATCAATACTTGTAGAAACAAAGGAATAGAAAAGAAAAAGATGATAGCATACTCTTCCTTTTCTCAACTCCTGCTCAATATTTCGCTCTTTGTTATATGAGAAAGGAAAGTTCTCAATGATGAAGTTGACAAGTCATATATTTTGTGTCTGCCATATTAATCCTTAGCCTTGAGCTATCTTATCCAAGATTAGAGCACATAAGAAAAAGATGAAGAATAATTAGTTTGAAGTATGATTATGGGTTTGGGTGCTTAATTTATTAACTCAGTTTTTGGTCTTCTTGAAACACCTTGAGAATTACCTTACAGAAGTTTGCTATGTGAATCTTTGATATTATGTAACCTGTGTAAAAACTTCTTCGTCCAGAGTATCAACGGGTAAAATTTTCAGGTTGCTCAAATCAAAGAGGCAATCATTATCAGCATATACAAAGATGTAAACTTTGTATAGATCTTTCTGTCCTAATATCTTGGGCTCTCTCTCCATGTATACAAAACTTTCTGAAAATTCAACTGATGCCAAATATCAAAGATGAAAATTTTCAGGTTGCTCAAATCAAAGATGCAAACATTATCAGCATGTTGTATCTCAATCTGAAAATCCGACTGATGCCAAGATTTATTGGTGGTGTCGTATCCATTCGAGACAAACAGACTGCATATAAAATCAATAGCAGCTGATAATCTCTTATATTAAATTAATATAAGAACATTTCAACCATTTTTGGATATGGTACTGCATAGAATTGCCAGAAAATGTCTGAATGTACAAAATTGTCCAAAATATTTTCGACATTGTCCGAAACTTCCCAAACAACTTCAAAATTAACCCAAAGTTGGCTGAAAGTTACTGGAAGTATGCGAAATTCGCCAGCTTCCATAAACTTTAGCAAAAATGGCTTAAATATATTTAGTTAATTTGGTTTTACTTTCATATAATGTTTTAGAAAAAACTTTTCAAGCTTATATATGGTAAGTTACAATATTAAATTATGCAATATTATTTAAATTTCACAGAAATCATGCATTTGTTCACCGAAACAAATATAAAACTACACATACAGTATACCTTATGAAATTATGTTTAAAAATGAACCATTTTATATCCAATATTTTAATAAAACATTAACCTTCTTATAAAGTTTTTACAGTATCAAAACTTGATAGTTCGAAGTTTTATTCGAAACTTATTGAAACTACTCATATGGAGACTGGATATTGATATCCATATTGTTTCTTTAAACATTACTTCATCCTAATTAGCTGGAAAATTATCTGAACAGATTTTTCTATACTAATCAACCTCAAGAGAAGTTTTTCCCCTTATTGTCGTAAACGATAGTTATTCAGAAAAAATATGGTGACGTATGGTTAACAACATACCACACGGAATCTAAAGAATAACCATCCTCTTTATATACCTGTAAATCCTTCGTCGAGAAATTTTATGTTTGTACTTGAAAATCCTATTATTCTTTCTAACCAAACCCCCCAATATACTGCAGCAACCACAATATCCCAAAACCAATGGTCCCTTGCTTTAACTCTACAGTCCCTCCATGTACCCTAAAGAGACTTATCGATCTTAGATGTCCCCTATCTAGATAATATCCTACAAACCTCTACTGAAATATAGTGATGTATGGATGTCCCCTATTTGTATCAAGAGTAGAATGACAAATACTATTGGTAGCTAGATCATGTATGGTGTGGTCTGTTGGTTGTGCCTAAGGGTGAGCGTCGGTATAATCGGTCGGTATTTGGTCGATTTTTTTGGTATTTTTTAAAATCGGTATTTGAAAAATCAATACCAATATTGTACCATTTATAATCAGTATTTTTGGTTTCGGTTAAATCGGTATTCGGTCAGTTTTTGTTCGGTATTTTACCAATTAATATTTGATCAATTAACACACTTAATATTGTAGAACCTCTTAACTTATAATATTTTTTTTTTTTACTTTTTTGGAAGCATTAATTTTAAAGCCAAGCCTCTACCAACCACACAATTAATCAAAATTATTAGAACAATATGTAACAAGTCGCAAACACCTAAAAATGAGCTTAAAATATCAAACGCGGTCACTAAGTTTAATCTTTAGTATAAGTTTAAGTAACCAAAATTTACTTCAAAATTCTATGAGAACACAAAAACATAAGCTCAAAAACTCAATTCTTAGCATTCTTAACATAAATTCAAGTCCACAAAAATCCATTCCAAGTTCTAGGAAACCAACCAAAACAAAAATAAAAATAAAAATGAGTAGTGTAAAATTAATCATGAACAACATTAAAAAATGTGTGTGTGTGTGTGTAATATATATATACTAGTCATAACCCGTGCCCATAGGGCATGGTTCATTTAAGGTATTCCCCCTCAAAATCTTGGACCCCCAATTTTAAACGAACAATAATAATTTTGAGGCCCCCATCAAAATATTAAATCCCAACCACTGCTGGATGTGAATTTTCTTTGGATTCCCCATAAAACCCCACTCTCAATAATGCTCATCCACAATCATTATGAGGCCCCCATCAAAATATTAAATCCCAACCATCAAAATATTAAATCCCCATCTTTGGATTCCCCATAAAACTCCACTCCCAATAATGCTCTTCCCCATAAAACCCTACAACCGTTGATTCATCAAGATTAAATCCCAACCACTCTTTATCTTGGCACAGTCAGCCCTAGGATTCAAAAAACTTTGTGTTTTGTATAATAGATATATGTGTGTGTGTGTGTGTGTGTGAATCGGTTCGGTTCGGTATTTTCGGTATGATATTACACTCAAACTGTTACCATTACCATTATACCGTAATTTAGTCGGTTCGGCAATTCGGTATCGGTACATAATTTCAGTTCAGTTTTTCGGAATATTTTTAATTGGTATTCGGTCGGTTTTTCGGTATCGGTCAGTATTTGCTCACCCCTAGTTGTGCCAACTCAAATTAGAACACAAATACCATTGCATTTAACCTAAATGGCTTTTAAAGTGTAGAATGTGCTTTTTATATTTGGGATGAAAATTACAAAGAGAAATGTGAAAGACATTGTTTCAACACAGGATCGCAAGCCAGCACAGTTGACAGGCTCAGCGTAAGTATTCTGTTGAAAACTTGATCTTCCCGCATTCCCTCTTGTGTCGCTGTTTTTATTTTAGTACGCCTAAAATGCAGTCGATTGAATCATACAAGTGTCTAACTGAAAAGTTACAGTATAGCCTACTTCAATTTTGACCTGATTTAAGCTCAAATTTAAAAAAAGTTGGACGATCATAAACTCATTGGTAACGATATCAATGGTTCAGAGTTGTGTAACAATTGGGCTATCTAAGGAAATCATGAACTTGTCATAGGTTGCAAGCATGGATATCTATCAGTTTTATGTGGGGAATGAAAGTTCAGTTGGAACTTACTTCTTCACCATTTTTAGTCATCTTATTGACCAAATATTTACTCTCAGACAATTTGATCAATCTTCAGAGTCTTCAACGTCTTCACTATCATCCTGTTAATAAAACATAATAATTCATTAGGCTCATAACATAAACATCTGCTCCAATAATTAAGAAAAGCTCAATATTGATAATAAATTCTACAAATATATTTTTCCTTGGGGATCCTCCTTATTATCTTTAATATAGAAATTCTACAAATATATTTTTCAATATAATAAAAAATGATAATAAATTAACAATGTATTTACTGTAGCCAAAGTAGTGCATATGAATACGGAGAACTAAATCATTCTTACAAAGTAATAAAAGATATCTGCTACTCTTCCAGATTTCACTGATCATCTACTTGAAGTCTTCAATATATATTTCAATAAGAAAACCACTTCATCGTATGTCATTCAATTGATTTTTTTCAACATTCTCACCATATATTGTTCAACATATTCATTGAACAAAGTATGGATTGGCCTTAAACCTACATGTTCTCAATATTGATAGCTACAACTAGCTAGTTGATAGCCGTGTAAAACAGTACAGGAAAAAAATGTGTGCTCAATCTTTGAGATAGCACAATAAACTTATACTATTAACCTTTTCCTGTTTCCTTCTCTCCCAATATGAATACTGGAAAATCAAGATATGGATCTCGAATCTAACTGAGTTGGGGCTCGAAATTATGTCCAAGCCCTATGCCTTTAGTTATGTACACAACAATACCCAAATATTTTTGCAAATAATTGTGAAACCCCAAAACCCTAAATTTTGAAACAAACAAAGAAAAGAAACTCTCACCGTAAGCCCTAGGTGCCGAACAGTTGTGCGTCCGTGATGCGTCGAGGTGCTGAACGGAATAGCAATCAAATCTTTCTTTGATCAGATCCTCGATCATATGGAGGGAGGGGGGCGAGAGGGGGGAGATGTTTGCTGAGGATTGGAGGGGGCGGGGCGCAAGAAAAGGGGGAAGCAAAAAAATTTAGAGGGAAAGCAAAATAAAATTTGAGGGAAAAAGAAATTTGTGGGTGAGGAAAATTGTGTAGAGAAAGGAACGTACTGTACGTATTTTTTTTTAAGAACTCACGCCGGGAGATGGCCCAAAGTGTGTACAAAAGTATGCCAAAGAAGGCCTAAAGATAGCTAAAAAAAAAGGCCTAAACGGCCAAGCATGATACACAAAATGCCTAAACAGCCAAATGGTGTTTGAAAACCCAAACACCCCAAAATAAGAGAAAACCGTCCGCCGGTCCAAACGAAACGGCCAAAGCCAAGATCCACCCAACTACTCGGAAGCCGACACAACTCTAACGTCAAGACCGATAGCCTGCCAAACCGAATCCAGAAGCTCCAAGGTGTGGGAGAAGCTCTTACTTTCTTTGGTGTGAAGAGCCAAAGCATGTAGAGCTTTTGCCGCACCATTATCGCCACTAGAAGTAATAGCCCAGCTGTAATCCGTAGGGAGCAAGGATTTAATCTTTCTGACTTTATATGTGTTGTTCCAAGGGATTTTTGCTTTGCCAGAATAGATGTCCTTGAGATAAAGATTGTGGGAGTGTATTTGTTTGATTTGGAGATCCTTGTCTTTTGCCATAAGAAGAGCCTTCAGGATAGTATCGATGACCACATTGTGGTGAGCTCCGTTGTCGAAATAAGCAGTGAATGCGAACCCGATGGCGCCCAAGGGATCACGAATTAATCCCCCTCCAGCCGCGTGAGTACTGCAGCTAGCGGTAGCTACATCCAGCTTCCATCCCGTCCTTGGCGGGGTCCAACCAAGAGTGGAGCTGCTGCTCCCCAGCGCCTGAAGTGGGGAAGCCACGCCCCCCTTATCCTGCTCCATATTATGAGCTCTTTGAACCTGTTGCCAAAAGAAGTTAACACGAACAATAATATTTTGATGGTTAATCTTACCTTTATCAAATGTGATTGCATTCCTCTGTTTCCATATTTCCCACAAACATGTGCTAAAGACGATATTTCTGTTGATGTTATCCGTGTTGTGCGAGGACGTATTCTGCAGAAAGGGAGAAAAGGAGGAAAATATTGTAGAGAGAGGAAGGAAATTGTGTTATACTTAATTAGGATAGTACTACGTACCGCAGGTCAGGTTGGGCAAGATTCAACCCTAGAAGTGTTATTCCAATGCATCTAGGTTTTGGAAGAGCCTATACAAGTATAAGCTTGGTGAATTAATGTTTATATTGGGTATTATATAATGCCCACAAACAAATCCTAATATATATTAGCTTTTTTGCGTTCGGTTAGGTCCCATATCCTACTTGTTTGTTAAACTAAGGTCTAATTTGACTTGCTCCTACTACTGCCTAACAATCCATTAAAAAGATGCTAAAATAATAATTCTAATTATCTCGTAAGTTTTGCATTGAGCGTGGCCATGGTCCAAGTTCACGTCGGATTAATTTATATCGACCCAAATTTCTCTCCGTTTTGAGAATAGGGTCTAGTTTTGAGGTCCGAACTCTACCCACACAAAAACAGGGGTACAGAGAACAGTTGAGATAAAAAAGGGTTGGGTCGAATATAGAATACATATAACAAAATAAACTTATGTCTAATACATATAAAAATGATTAATCCTACATGACGTGCACAAATGTATGTTGTAAATAATTTAGAAAGTTAATTTGCATAAACTTTGAGTGAAAGTTAATTTGGAAGAATGTTTTAGGGAAATAATTAATTAGGAAAAAGTTTCCTAGAGAGAAACAATTACAACATACACATCGTGCACAAATGGATGTTGTAAATAAGTTATCTTTTACGGCGCGCACACATGCATGCCGTAAATAAGTTGTCATTCACGGCGTGCACAAACGCATGCCGTAAATAAGTTGTCATGCACGGCATGCACAAATGTATGTCGTAAATAAGTTATCAGTCACGGCGTGCTCAAATGCATGCCGTAAATAAGTTATCATTTACGGCGCGATAAAATGCATGCCGTAAATATGTTTACAATTACGGCATACATGTCATGCACGCCGTAAAAAAGACAAAAAATAACACTTTTACAGCACACAGTTTTGCACGCTGTAAAAGAGTGTCATTTACGGCACGAAGCAACTGCGTACCGTAAATTGTGCGTCGTAAATGCTACATTTTCTTGTAGTGAGTGCGCATGTGCATCGACTACAGAGCATTGAATGCGGTGACGGTGAAGAACAAGTATCCCTTGCCGCGTATAGACGATCTATTCGATCAACTGAGTGGAGCAAAAGTATTCTCCAAGATTGACTTACGATCAGGCTATCACCAATTGAAGGTCTGAAAGGAAGACATTACAAAGACAGCTTTTCGATCAAGGTATGGACACTACAAATTCTTGGTCATGCCTTTCGGTTTGACCAATGCCCCCGCAGTCTTCATGAATTTAATAAATAAGATCTTTCACCAGTACTTGGACAAATTTGTAGTAGTCTTCATAGATGATATCTTGATTTACTCCAAGAGTCAAGAGGAGCATGATAGCAAGTATGATTTCTTTCTCAAGGAGGTATCATTTCTTGGCCATGTTGTTATGGGTGATGGTATATCAGTGGACCCTGAGAAGATCACAGCAGTCAAATCATGGCCCGCACCCACATCAGCTTCGGAGGTAAGAAGTTTCCTCGGACTTGCGGGTTACTACCGACGGTTTGTAGAAGATTTCTCTCGAATAGCGGGGCCTATGACTCGATTAACTTGCAAGGATTAGGAGTTTGTATGGACAGACGAGTGTCAAGCCGTATTTGACAAGTTGAAGAAGCGATTGACCACAGCACCGATCTTGACACTACCATCGGGCCCGGGAGGATTTGTGATCTACAGCGACGCATCCGGGAAAGGATTAGGATGCGTATTGATACAGCACGGTCGGGTAGTAGCATATGTGTAATGCCTGTGGTTCGTGTTACGTATCTTGGTATACGTGTACGTATTCTTGACTCGTATTGCGTATTTTTCTACATGGTTATTTTGGCATGTCATTGGTTGTGGCTTAACTTGGTTCGGCTTAGCTTGGTTTGGTTTGCTTTTAGGTTCATCATGAACCAAAAGAAAACCCCTACCTACCACCACCACTACCCTTTATTAACCCATTCCCCTTTCTCTCTCTTCATTATTCTTCTTCTTCCCTATCATAACTTCTTCAACCACCTGGAGAAAGAGAGAGAGAGCTTAGGCAAGTGCAAACTTGCTTCATGATGGATCTCAAGTTTTATTGTTCCATTCTCTTCCTTACTTGATTCCAAGCCTCTTTAGAACTTGGCATTTTCCATTTTGATGGATATTTTCTTGTAGATCTAAGTTTATATTATTTTCGGATTTCTTGGGTTTTGATCTACCAAACTTCATTATTTTCATATTTTGATTGTTCCATGTTGTAGATAATTCAATTTCATGCAGTTTTGACTTTTGTTTCGCTAGATTTCGACTTCGGATGAGAAAGTTATGGCCAAAATAATTTCTGGTCATTTATATGTTCATCTGCAGCATGAACAGCATGTCGCAGAAGGCGCATGTCGCAGAAGGCGCATGTTGCAATGAAGCGCATGTCGCGGTAGCCTCATATCATGTCGCAGTTGGCGCATATGATGTCTCTGTTGACGCATGTCGCAGTTGGCGAATATGATGTCGCTGTTGGCGCATGTCGCAGTTGGCGCATATGATGTCTCTGTTGACGCATGTCGCAGTTGACGAATATGATGTCGCTGTTGGCGCATGTCGCAGTTGGCGCATATGATGTCTCTGTTGACGCATGTCGCAGTTGACGAATATGATGTCGCTGTTGGCGCATGTCGCAGTTAGCGCATATGATGTCTCTGTTGACGCATGTCGCAGTTGACGAATATGATGTCGCTGTAGGCGCATGTCGCAGTTGACACATATGATGTCGTTGTTGGCGCATGTCGCAGTTGGCGCATATGATGTCGCTGTTGAGCCGCATGAGCCACATGAGGCACATGTCGCAGTTGGCACATATGATGTCGCTGTTGGCGCATGTCGCAGTTGGCACATATGATGTCGCTGTTGGTGCATGTCGCAGTTGGCACATATGATGTCGCTGTTGGCGCATGTCGCAGTTGGCGCATATGATGTCGCTGTTGAGCCGCATGAGCCACATGAGACACATGTCGCAGTTGGCACATATGATGTTGCTGTTGGCGTATGTCGCAGTTGGCACATATGATGTCGCTGTTGGCGCATGTCGCAGTTGGCACATATGATGTCGCTGTTGGCGCATGTCGCAGTTGGCGCATATGATGTCGCTGTTGAGCCGCATGAGCCACATGAGCCGCATGTCGCAGAATAGGCCGCATAGTGCCTGTTTTGGCTATTCTATGTCTTATTTGCATGATTTGTGGTCAGAAATTCTCCCAACTCCCAACGTCATAGTTGTATATCTTTTCCTTGGCTTCAAGAATATGTCACTAGTTGTTTTATGCAAGTTTCTCCCATTTATGATAATGTGAGAATAGAACACGATAGTGGTCCACTGTGGCGCACTCTTGACAAGTAAACTGGCATGATATGTCTCGACATGCTGTTATGACAGCTAACCTGACATGACAAGTATGACTGACCTGGACACCGTGGGCGATTGTGTTTGTACAAATAAACTGGTACTGTCTTGCATCATGTCTAGGATGGGGATCCCTGAGTACCACGGTCAGGGTTACCTACTGAAATTGACTAAGGCTAATTAACTAGAATGATTCAGTAGTCATGAAGAGATTCCCAGCTACAGGCAATCCCGTTATCTGGACGCATTAAGTGGACTTGTAGCCTACCGACGAGTAGGGCACATTTTCAGCACACAGTCATGTGGTGCACCCTTCATAAACGGACATTCGACCCGGATAACCGGATGGTCTGCAGGGCTTGTGGCTGTTGGGATAATCTTATTGCATCTTGCTAGTAACTAGGCCTGTGATAACCCTAGTTAGTTAAAAGTATCAAGCCGTACTCTTGATTGGCCGTGATTGATTGGATGAAGTTTATTCCAGCTTAGTCTTATCCTGATCCTGTACAAGATTGTATCAGGACATGATTTCTCGTATCGATAAATGATGGGACACCAAGTTCTGTTCAGGTGAAGGGTTACAACCCCGGTCCTTGTTTGGTTTAAGGGTTGTAACTTGGCTATCTGAATAGTTCCATGGTTATCCTATCATCTATCGTCCTGCTTATTGTGCCTGCATTAACAATAACGATCGGGGGTCCAGTTCTGTTCAGGCGAAGGGTTACAACCCCGGTCCTTGTTTGGTTTAAGGGTTGTAACCTGGCTCCCGGAGCAGTTCTGTGTCCTCTCCTCGTTTATTGTCTTATTGCTCCCCATGTCATGCTTGTCATGTTTTACCTTACTTCAATATCGTGATTATTTATACCGACATTAACAATAAAGATCAGGGGTCTAGTTATGTTCAGGCGAAGGGTTACAACCCCGGTCCTTGTTTGGTTTAAGGGTTGTAACCTGGCTCCCGGAGTAGTTCTGTGTCCTCTCTTCGTTTATTGTCCTTATTGTACCAATAGTATTTGAGACGGGTTTCTATTCAGGTGAAGGGTTGCAACCCCGGTCCTTGTTTGGTTTAAGAGTTGTGACCTGGCTACTTGAATGGTTTCTTCGTACTCAGTTTATTGTTGTTATCTCTATTATTATCAGTTCTTTAATTATTATTTATCTTTATTATTCTATTGTGATATGCTGGTTTTAGTTCCTAAGTGAAGCCTCATTTGTGGCACTTGCTCTTTCTGGGGTCTGACCCAGCTGGTTTTGTATGGCCAGATATCGGAGCAGCAACAGAGGATCCACCTGTCTTCCAGCCCGATGGTGACCACCAGGCGTAACCAGGGCAACGAGTGGGTTTCTTTTGTCCTCCCACTCTATTTGTAAAATTATTCTTTTGAGGCGTTTAGCCGACGAGCACGTGTTAGCTCGGTTACATCTTTACTTACTGTCTGCCTACGGGCTGTAACATGATTGACAAGTCCTAGGGTTGATCATGTATGACTGAAACTCTTGCTAGTCCTGACATTTTGTACGACTAGCTTCATGATCATCCGAATATGTAATGTATGGGACGCCTTGCTATTATATATTTGATGCTCTGACATCTTGTAACTGTTATTACATTGCTTGAGATTGAGACAATAGGCTTGTTCTTGACCATAGGAGACTGATGGCTTGTAGTTAAACCCTCATATATCTAGACAGCCGTGACCGTATAGTGACGTGGATTCCATCTCATTATACGTAGCTGGCTATGTCTGCCCCCGCTCTCCAGTATTCTGGTTCTGGGGCGTGACATGGTTTTAGTGGTGGCCCATGTAGGTCTTGTAAATCAAGATATGTGAGGGTTTACCAAATAGATGTCTCAATCAGTACTCGTCCTTGATCTCTGCTCGTATCTTCTGAATCCCTGTAATCTTGACCTGATCCTACGCTTGTATCGTTGATCTGTCCTGGTCCTTCCTTATTGTTCCCTATGTCGTCTTCTTCAGCGGCATTGTTCCTGGAGCTGCCGATCAGCAAGGCGGAGCACCTCCCGCGGACCAGCAGCAACCTGGAGATCAAGTCCAGCATTCAGGAGTAGCCTCCAGAGTCATGCCTACCGAAGGAGAACCACCAGTTCAGCCCGTCCAGCCTGCAGAGCCTGATGATGGCACTTTGGTGGGTCTCATCAGGTCATTATTAGCCTCTCAGGATCGTCGAGGAGATGCCTTGCACCAGGCGGTGGCAGACGCTTTGACCAGAGGAGGTCATCAGGGTAATAGCGCGGCCAACAGCTTCAAGCGCTTGAACCCTCCCTTCTTCGACGGCAGTGAAGATACGATCGCTGCAGATGCATGGCTTCAAGACACAGAGGTGATTCTAGAAGCACCCAAGACGCCAGAGAATGAGAAGGTGGCCGTAGTGCGCCTGCAGTTACTAGATCTTGCCCGCAGCTGATGGGCAGCGCAGGCCGATGGATTAGTGGCCCCTATTGCTTGGGCAGTATTCAGGGAGAGATTCCAGACCAAGTATTTTGATGCTGTAGCTCGGTATGATCTACAGACGAGGTTCACTAATCTGAAGCAGATGGGCAGGACGGTCGATGGATATGCGACCGAGTTCTCCAGGCTTAGTCGGTTTGCTCCCACCTTGGTGGCGACCGAGTTCGATAGAGCCCAGCGATTCCAGCAGGGGCTTCATCTGGAGATTCTATTGGCGGTGGAGCAGTTTGAGCATCAGACCTTTGATGCAGTACTACGGGCAGCACGGAGGCATGAGTATACCTCCCAGAGGATTGTGGACAGGACCGGAGGTCGAAAGCGATCTCACGGCCAGATGAACCAGTCATCAGCACCAGCCCCGGCAGCCAGGGCCTTGACCATTGGAGCTCCGAGGCGGGCGGCCTCAGTGACGTCGGTTCAGCATTCCACCCCGACGCACCCTCAGCAGCAGAAGCAGAAGCAGTCTTCCGCAGTGGGATGTTCACACTGCGGGAAGCCAGGGCATGTGGTGTAAGAGTGTCGTAGAGCACAGGGTTTGTGCTTGGTTTGTGGTACCCCGGACCACAGGGTTGGGAATTGCCCGAACAGAGGGAGTTCATCCGCCTTCTCTAGTCCTTCAGTTAGAGGACCAGCACCAATCCAGCAGCAGCAGCAGCTGCAGTACCCGTTCCCGAGGCCATTGCCGACGCAGGCCCAGGCATTCCAGCAGCAGAGGCCGCAGCAGTATGCCCAAGCCCAAGCCCTGATCCAGAGCAGGCAGAGGAATTTTCAGCAGAGGGGACCCGCACCCAGAGGACATGGTCAAGTGCTGGCTTTGACCATGGGAGAAGAAGGAATAGCACCAGGCGAGGTGGTAGCAGGTACTATTCTCGTCAACATCTTTCCAGCTTCAGTATTATTTGATTCTGGTGCCTCGCATTCATTTATGTCTGCACGATTCGCGACACGGGTAGGATTGGAGCCCGAGTCATTATCAGTAAGGCTCAATATACTTACTGGTAACGGACTTGTGGGGGTAGATAGAGTATTTTCCTCGTATCGGATCGTAGGTAGCGGTAGAGAATTTCCTGCTAGATTGATAGAGTTCCCGATGGCCGATTATGATGTGGTCTTAGGGATGGATTGGTTGAGGGACCAGTATGCTAGGATAGACTGCCACATTGGCAGAATTATTTTTAGCATTCCAGGCGAGCCGGAGTTTTCCTTCTCCCGAGGCGAAGTTGAACCTTCTCCTTCAGTGTTGCGGATGGCAGTGGCAGCAGTACAGTTACCTCGGATAGTCGAAGAGTTTCCGGATGTTTTCCCCGAAGAGCTTCCAGGGATGCTGCCAGAGCGGGAGATCGAGTTCACCATCGACTTGATTCCCGGAACAGCCCCAGTGTCAGAGAGAGTCTACAGGATTGCGCCGTCAGAGCTAGAGATATTGTACAAGATGATTGAAGAACTCCGAACCAAGGGATTCATTCGTGCTAGTGGATCGCCTTGGGGAGCCCCGATGCTTCTTGTGAAAAAGAAGGATGGTACGTCTAGATTGTGTGTTGATTATTGTACCTTGAACTCAGTGACAATCAAGAACAGATATCCTCTCTCGAGGATAGATGACTTATTTGATCAACTCAAGGGGGCAGCAGTATTTTCGAAGATCGACTTGCGGTCAGGATACCACCAGATCAGAGTCAGAGAGCAGGACATCCCGAAGACAGCTTTTAGATCTAGGTATGGACATTGGGAGTTCCTTGTGATGCCATTTGGAGCAACCAATGCGCCGGCTGTGTTCATGGACCTCATGAATCGCATCTTCATGCCTTATTTGGATCAGTTCGTGATTGTGTTCCTAGACGACATCCTGGTCTACAGCAAGAGCGAAACGGAGCATGAGCAGCACCTCAGAGTTGTTCTTCAGATTCTCAGAGAGCACCAGTTGTATGCCAAGTTTAGTAAATACGAGTTCTGGCTCGATCGCATTTCATACTTGGGTCATATCATCACCAGAGGAGGAGTAGAAGTGGATCCCCAGAAGATCGTGGCCATTGAAACGTGGCCGGTACCTAGCACAGTGGCAGAAGTTCACAGTTTCCTTGGATTGGCCGGCTACTACCAGCGATTCGTTTCAGACTTTGCTCGGATTTCAGCGCCATTGACCCAGTTGACCCGCAAGGATGTGCAGTTTGCTTGGACAGCAGAATGCCAGGATTCTTTTGAGAGATTGAAGCGAGGCTTGATGACGGCTCCTATTCTCACGCTTCCAGATGGAACTGGAGGATTTTCAGTGTACTGTAATGCTTCAGGCAGAGGTTTAGGATGTGTTCTGATGCAGCATGGGAAGGTAATAGCTTATGCGTCACGACAACTTTGTGATCATGAGAGGAATTACCCAACCCATGACTTGGAGCTGGCAGCAGTAGTGTTTGCACTTAAGTTGTGGAGGCACTACTTGTACGGAGATATGGTGGAGATCTTCACCGACCACAAGAGCCTGAAGTATGTTTTCACCCAGAAGGATCTTAACATGCGTCAGAGGAGATGGCTAGAGCTGCTTGTGGATTATGATGTCAACTTGCAGTATCATCCAGGAAAGGCCAACGTTGTTGCAGATGCATTGAGCAGGAGAGCCGGAGTTTATTTCCTAACAGCGCAACCAGAGCTGTTAGCCGATCTTCAGAAGATGGATATAGAAGTTGTCCTTCCTTCCAGTATGGCATTGATGGCCAGCATGCAAGTTCAGTCCACTATAGTCGAGAGGATCCGAATGGCACAGTCAGCAGATTCCAAGCTTCAGCGACTTAGAGCAGAGTGTGAGGCAGGACGAAGACCAGAGTTATGTATCCATAAAGATGGTATACTTCGACATGGGAAGCGTCTTTGTGTACCCAGTGGAGATATCAGACAGGAGATCATGACGGAGGCTCACAGTTCGCAGTATTCCATTCATCCCGGCGGTACGAAGATGTACCGTGATATTCGTCAGCACTTTTGGTGGAATGGCATGAAGAGGGAGATAGCCCGATTTGTCTCTCGTTGTTTAGTCTGCCAACAAGTTAAGGCTGAACATCAGAGACCAGCTGGACTACTTCAACCATTGCCGATTCCCGAGTGGAAATGGGAGCATATAACCATGGACTTTGTGACTGGATTGCCTAGATCCCCGGCTGGCAGAGACGCTATTTGGGTTATTATAGATAGACTCACGAAGGTGGCTCACTTTCTTCCGTTCAGAGTTGGTCAGTCGACGGCTCAGCTAGCGGAGATGTATCTCCGGCAGATTGTCAGGTTGCACGGTGTACCAGTCAGTATCACTTCGGATAGAGATTCAAGATTTACGTCGCACTTTTGGCGTAGCTTGCAAGAAAGTTTGGGAACTCACCTCCAGTTCAGTTCAGCTTATCACCCGCAGACAGATGGCCAGTCGGAACGTACGATCCAGACTCTTGAGGATATGTTGAGATCTTGTACACTCGACTTCGGTGGTTCGTGGAAAGATCACCTGCACCTGGTGGAGTTCTCGTACAACAATAGTTTTCAAGCTAGTATCCAGATGGCACCGTTCGAGGCACTGTATGGTAGGAAGTGCCGATCCCCGCTAGCATGGGACGATGTCGGAGCGAGGCAGATGCTCGGTCCAGAAATGATTGCTCAGACCGTTGAGGTGGTCAGGAAAGTCAGAGATCATCTTCGAGTTGCCCAAGATCGCCAGTGTCATTGGGCCGATTCTCATCGGCGCCCTCTTGAGTTTTCTGTCGGCGACCATGTATTCCTGAGGATTTCGCCTAACCGCGGCGTCATTCGTTTCGGCGTACGAGGAAAGCTTAGTCCTAGGTATATAGGGCCATTCGACATTCTGGAGCGAGTAGGAGATGTATCATATCGTCTCGCTCTTCCACCATCGCTACGTGAGGTGCATGACGTATTTCATGTATCTCAACTGCGACGGTATATCCCGGACCCGAGCCACATCCTGGATCATTCGGAATTGGTTGTTGGTACCAACCTTTCGTATGAGGAGAGGCCCGTGTCTATATTGGACCGAAGAGAGAAGATACTCAAGAACAAGACTATCAAGTTAGTCCGAGTTGCTTGGGGTCATCACTCTTTGGGTGAGTCGACGTGGGAGCGTGAGGATGATATCCGATCGCGATATCCCGACCTGTTTGACTCGTAAGGTATAATGTCTTCCTTATGTCTTATGCTTTCAATTCCTTGCTTGAATAAATGACTGCATGATAGACTGCTTGTTATAGCTTACGATTAGTATAGCTTGTCCTTGCAATTCTAGCCTCTTGATTAAATTCCGAGGACGAAATTCTTTGAAGGTGGGTAGAGTTGTAATGCCTGTGGTTCGTGTTACGTATCTTGGTATACGTGTACGTATTCTTGACTCGTATTGCGTATTTTTCTACATGGTTATTTTGGCATGTCATTGGTTGTGGCTTAACTTGGTTCGGCTTAGCTTGGTTTGGTTTGCTTTTGGGTTCATCATGAACCAAAAGAAAACCCCTACCTACCACCACCACTACCCTTTATTAACCCATTCCCTTTTCTCTCTCTTCATTATTCTTCTTCTTTCCTATCATAACTTCTTCAACCACCTGGAGAAAGAGAGAGAGAGCTTAGGCAAGTGCAAACTTGCTTCATGATGGATCTCAAGTTTTATTGTTCCATTCTCTTCCTTACTTGATTCCAAGCCTCTTTAGAACTTGGCATTTTCCATTTTGATGGATATTTTCTTGTAGATCTAAGTTTATATTATTTTCGGATTTTTTGGGTTTTGATCTACCAAACTTCATTATTTTTATATTTTGATTGTTCCATGTTGTAGATAATTCAATTTCATGCAGTTTTGGCTTTTGTTTCGCTATATTTCGACTTCGGATAAGAAAGTTATGGCCAAAACAATTTCTGGTCATTTCTATGTTCATCTGCAGCATGAACAGCATGTCGCAGAGGGCGCATGTCGCAGAAGGCGCATGTTGCAATGAAGCGCATGTCGCGGTAGCCGCATATCATGTCGCAGTTGGCGCATATGATGTCTCTGTTGACACATGTCGCAGTTGGCGAATATGATGTCGCTGTTGGCGCATGTCGCAGTTTGCGCATATGATGTCTCTGTTGACGCATGTCGCAGTTGACGAATATGATGTCGCTGTTAGCGCATGTCGCAGTTGGCGCATATGATGTCTCTGTTGACGCATGTCGCAGTTGACGAATATGATGTCGCTGTAGGCGCATGTCGCAGTTGGCACATATGATGTCGCTGTTGGCGCATGTCGCAGTTGGCGCATATGATGTCGCTGTTGAGCCGCATGAGCCACATGAGGCACATGTCGCAGTTGGCACATATGATGTCGCTGTTGGCGCATGTCGCAGTTGGCACATATGATGTCGCTGTTGGCGCATGTCGCAGTTGGCACATATGATGTCGCTGTTGGCGCATGTCGCAGTTGGCGCATATGATATCGCTGTTGAGCCGCATGAGCCACATGAGGCACATGTCGCAGTTGGCACATATGATGTCGTTGTTGGCGCATGTCGCAGTTGGCACATATGATGTCGCTGTTGGCGCATGTCGCAGTTGGCACATATGATGTCGCTGTTGGCGCATGTCGCAGTTGGCGCATATGATGTCGCTGTTGAGCTGCATGAGCCACATGAGCCGCATGTCGCAGAATAGGCCGCATAGTGCCTGTTTTGGCTATTCTATGTCTTATTTGCATGATTTGTGGTCAGAAATTCTCCCAACTCCCAACGTCATAGTTGTACATCTTTCCCTTGGCTTCAAGAATATGTCACTAGTTGTTTTATGCAAGTTTCTCCCATTTATGATAATGTGAGAATAGAACATGATAGTGGTCCACTGTGGCGCACTCTTGACAAGTAAACTGGCATGATATGTCTCGACATGCTGTTATGACAGCTAGCCTGACATGACAAGTATGACTGACCTGGACACCGTAGGCGATTGCGTTTGTACAAATAAACTGGTACTGTCTTGCATCATGTCTAGGATGAGGATCCCTGAGTACCACGGTCAGGGTTACCTACTGAAATTGACTAAGGCTAATTAACTAGAATGATTCAGTAGTCATGAAGAGATTCCCAGCTACAGGCAATCCCGTTATCTGGGCGCATTAAGTGGACTTGTAGCCTACCGACGAGTAGGGCACATTTTCAGCACACAGTCATGTGGTGCACCCTTCATAAACGGACATTCGACCCGGATAACCGGATGGTCTGCAGGGCTTGTGGCTGTTGGGATAATCTCATTGCATCTTGCTAGTAACTAGGCCTGTGATAACCCTAGTTAGTTAAAAGTATCAAGCCGTACTCTTGATTGGCCGTGATTGATTGGATGAAGTTTATTCCAGCTTAGTCTTATCCTGATCCTGTACAAGATTGTATCAGGACATGATTTCTCGTATCGATAAATGATGGGACACCAAGTTCTGTTCAGGTGAAGGGTTACAACCCCGGTCCTTGTTTGGTTTAAGGGTTGTAACTTGGCTATCTGAATAGTTCCATGGTTATCCTATCATCTATCGTCCTGCTTATTGTGCCTGCATTAACAATAACGACCGGAGGTCCAGTTCTGTTCAGGCGAAGGGTTACAACCCCGGTCCTTGTTTGGTTTAAGGGTTGTAACCTGGCTCCCGGAGCAGTTCTGTGTCCTCTCCTCGTTTATTGTCTTATTGCTCCCCATGTCATGCTTGTCATGTTTTACCTTACTTCAATATCGTGATTATTTATACCGACATTAACAATAAAGATCAGGGGTCCAGTTCTGTTCAGGCGAAGGGTTACAACCCCGGTCCTTGTTTGGTTTAAGGGTTGTAACCTGGCTCCCGGAGCAGTTCTGTGTCCTCTCTTCGTTTATTGTCCTCATTGTACCAATAGTATTTGAGACGGGTTTCTATTCAGGTGAAGGGCTGCAACCCCGGTCCTTGTTTGGTTTAAGGGTTGTGACCTGGCTACTTGAATGGTTTCCTCGTACTCAGTTTACTGTTGTTATCTCTATTATTGTCAGTTCTTTAATTATTATTTATCTTTATTATTCTATTGTGATATACTGGTTTTAGTTCCTAAGTGAAGCCTCATTTGTGGCACTTGCTCTTTCTGGGGTCTGATCCAGCTAGTTTTGTATGGCCAGATATCGGAGCAGCAACAGAGGATCCACCTGTCTTCCAGCCCGATGGTGACCACCAGGCGTAACTAGGGCAACGAGTGGGTTTCTTTTGTCCTCCCACTCTATTTGTAAAATTATTCTTTTGAGGCGTTTAGCCGACAAGCACGTGTTAGCTCGGTTGCATCTTTACTTACTGTCTGCCTACGGGCTGTAACATGATTGACAAGTCCTAGGGTTGATCATGTATGACTGAAACTCTTGCTAGTCCTGACATTTTGTACGACTAGCTTCATGATCATCCGAATATGTAATGTATGGGACGCCTTGCTATTATATATTTGATGCTCTGACATCTTGTAACTGTTATTACATTGCTTGAGATTGAGACAATAGGCTTGTTCTTGACCATAGGAGACTGATGGCTTGTAGTTAAACCCTCATATATCTAGACAGCCGTGACCGTATAGTGACGTGGATTCCATCTCATTATACGTAGCTGGCTATGTCTGCCCCCGCTCTCCAGTATTCTGGTTCTGGGGAGTGACAATATGCATCGCGACAGTTGAGAGTGCACGAGAAGAATTATCCGACCCATGATCTAGAGCTCGCAGTGGTTATCTTTGCTTTGAAGCTATGGAGACACTACTTGTACGATGAGAATGTTGATATCTACACTGATCATAAGAGCCTCAAGTATGTGTTCATACAAAAAGAGTTGAATATGCGACAGCGACGTTGGTTGGAGTTGATAAAGGATTACGAGATCGAGCTACATTATCATCCGGGCAAGGCTAATGTCATGGCAGACGCATTAAGCCGTAAGTCCATGGCACACTTTTTGACTACGCAGAAGGAGTTGATTAGAGACTTGGAGCAGCTTGGTATTGAGGTAGTATTGCCTGGAGCATATGGCGTATTAGCCAACCTCCAAGTGCAATCATCATTGGTAGAGCGCATCAAGGCAGCATTGCCCAATGATGCTAGATTTCGATGGCTCAGAGAGAGGACTGAAGCAGGAGAGCAGGCGGGATTGAGGATCCACCCCGATGGGACATTGCGATGTGGTGATCGCATTTATGTTCCCAATGGAGAGCTACGGCAGGAGCTGATGGTAGAGGCTCACAGTTCGACTTACTCTATTCATCCCGGAGGAACCAAGATGTACCGCGACTTATGACAGTATTATTGGTGGCACGGAATGAAGCGAAAGATAGCTCGTTTCATAGCCAAGTGTTTGGTATGTCAACAAGTGAAGGCGGAGCACCAGAGGACGGCCGGATTATTGCAGCCGCTACCCATTCCTGAGTGGAAGTGGGAGCACATCACTATGGATTTTGTCACGAGTTTTCCTCGGAGTCCTAGGGGACGTGACGCAGTATGGGTGATTGTGGATAGACTTACAAAGTCAGCCCATTTCTTACCTTTTAGGGTGGGCCAGTAGACAAAGGTATTGGAATAGATGTATATGGAGCAGATTGTGAGATTACACGGTGTGCCTGTTAGTATTGTATCGGACTGCGACTCAAGATTCACCTTGCACTTTTGGAAGAGCATGCAAGAGAGTTTGGGCACACGATTGAAGTTTAGCATGGCATACCATCCGCAGACAGACGGCCAGTCGGAGCGTACCATTCAGACGCAAGAGGATGTGTGAGAGCGTGCATGCTTGACTTTGGCGGTACATGGGAGGACCATCTTCATCTTGTTGAGTTTTTCTACAACAATAGCTATCAAGCAAGCATTCAGATGGCTCCGTTTGAAAGCATTGTATGGTAGGAAGTGTCGGTCTCCTGTTTGTTGGAGCGACATAGGAGAGCGACAGCTATTGGGTCCCAAGTTAGTCTTGAGCACAGTGGAGACAGTGAAGAAAATTCAGGGCCACCTGCGAGCAGCACAGGACCGTTAGAAGCAGTGGACAGATAATCGTCGTCGACCCTTGGAGTTTAAAGAGGGCGACCATGTGTTCTTGAAGATATCCCCCACTAGAGGCACGATTCGATTCGGAGGACGTGGCAAGTTGAGTCCAAGGTACATCGGGCCTTTCGATGTCTTGGAACGGGTTGGATATGTTGCCTATAGATTGGCCTTGCCACCGTCGCTGAAGGGAGTGCATGACGTATTCCATGTATTTCAGCTGAGGAGGTACGTGACGGACAGCAATCAAGTGCTTGATCACTCCGAGATCACATTTGGACCGAGCTTGTCATACGAAGAGCAACCAGTAGGCATTCTTAATCGTCGAGTGAAGGTATTGCGGAATCAATCTATTCTATTGGTTCGCGTGGCTTGGAAACATCACTCGCCAGGGGAGTCTACTTGGGAGCGCGAGGACGACATCCGAAATCGTTACCCGCATTTGTTTGACAACCAAGGTATGCCTTGCCCATGTTAGTTCCTTAATAGTTCATTTCTTGCAATGCATTCGACCCCCTACCTTAGTTTAAATTTGAGGACGAAATTTTTTTAAGTTGGGTAGGATGTAAACCCTCCTCCCTAAATTTTCCTTCCTTTTTAGTATAAATATATTTTATTTTAATATATTTTTATTAATTAAATGGCTTTTAACCATATATGGCATTTTACATATTATGGGTAACAAGCAATGGTTACACACATATAAATAAGATAGGATATTTAGTTAAATATTTTAAGAAAAATATTTTTGGATTTTTTAGGAATATTTTGTAATTATTTAGGGCTATATATATATATATATATATATATATATATATATATATATATATATATATATATATATATATATATATATATATAAATGTTTATGGTTAAAAAGGGCGGGCCAGGCTGAGTTAATGGCAGCCTAGGAATGCAATTAGTTAACATATGTGTTTAAGTAAAAAAAAAAAAGCAAGGGGGGTATTGTTCCGCTCCCACTCGCAACTGAGCGGAGCACAGAGAAGAATTCCAAAGAAGTTCGGATTCAACTTCTTTGTTTCTACATCAAATTAAGTCAAAATTTTTTTTACAAAATCTTAAACCAAATTCTCCTCTATCTAGTCGACCAAAGCTAGATCGAATCCTGGCACCCTGCGGATTCAAATCCGATTTAAATTCGGAATTTAAACACCCTATAAAAATTAGTCGAAAATAGGAATTTTTGGAAAAATGATTGATCAAACCTCAACCCCAACCCGAACTCCGACTCCAGGACCTGCCCCACACCCCCGCGCTCAACGTAGGCCACCTGCTTAGCTCCCCTTCCCAAAAATTGTAAAATATTTTTTATTTTATTTAAATGGTTATTTTTAGACTGTACATAAAGGTTATATACATCATTATAGATTTATTGCATATTGATTATTATTAAGTTATTGAGGTAATTATTATATAATATTAGTATTATTATTGGTTATATTATTTTAGTCAAACAAAATGTTATTGGGATTTAATTGAGTTAGAAAGATTATATATATAAGTGTAGGTATATATATTCATATGTATGGATATTTTCTAACAGATTATATGAATTCATTATGCATTAGGAAAGATAGTAAATATAGATATTTTATATAAATAATATTTATGTATATAGAAATATTTTACTATATGTATATAGATGTCTTTCTATGTAAATAATATAATTGTTATTAATTATAATAGTTGTACTTAAATTATTATTAGATTTTGTGATTTAGATTCATATATATATAAACATATAGACATATTATATATGAAGGTGTATAGATTAATATATATATATGTAAAGGTGTGTAAGTATATATACATATATATATATATATATATATATATATATATATATATATATATATATATATATATATGTATATAGATAAAATTGAGATTGGTATTTTCTATTAAAAATATTTAATTAGATTTTTGGAGATTTGTTATATATAAATGTAAATATATGTGCGTGTGTGCATATATATAAATATAAATATTATGTGTGTATATATGTAATATATATATATATAAGTGATTATATATATATATATATATATATATATATATATATATATATATATATATATATATATATATATATATATATATATATATATATATATATATATATATTTGATAATATATATATATATATATATATATATATATATATATATATATATATATATATATATATATATATATATATTTGATAATATAGAAAATAGGAACAGAAATGAAAAAGAAAAGGGTACTACAAAGTAGCTGAGCCTGGCCCGAGCACCCAGCCACATGGGCTATCCCAACCTGGGCCCAACACCCCCAGGCCCGACTTTACTTTCCATAACCAACAGGAACCCGACCCCAGCTCTGTGCAAATTCTCTATATAAGTTCGAATAGAAACAGAAGGGAGAAGTTCGGAAACCTAAAACCAAAACACTCGCCACCACCTACGCCTGCATGCCCCTCCCCCACGCGCGCGCGCGCGCCGCCGATGGCCACCGCCGACCGGCCGCCGTCTCCGCGGCGGCAACAGGGAGGACCGAGCATTGACAGCAGCAGGGTGCTGCGGGAAGTCAACTTCGCGATCCAAGACCTCCCTCCTCGGTCGACGAAACTTCGTCCCGATTGCCCAGGTACGACCACAATATAACCAACTTCGATTCCCTTCAAATATTTCGTCTTGTTTTGTGTTATGTGCATCGTAAAGCGAGCTCGAATTTCCCAAAAAACTTCTCGGAAACAGAACGTATAGGACAGTCAAACACCCCTTTTTGGAAGGCGATTTGCAGCCAATCCATCGACCGATTTGGAAATCCATTTAAATAGATTTATAGACAATATAAGCAGGATTAAAACCCAACTTTTAGATTGAATTTTCGTTCATTATGCAGTACGAAAATCCCATGTGAAAGTCAAGAAAAACTTGGTGAAACAGTTTTCAAAAATCAATAAAATCTTCCGATACGACGTGCGTCCCGCCATTCCGGACGACGTGGTCACGAACCGAAAGCATCGAAAGATGTGTAACGGCTTTGTGGTCGTGTGGACTTTGATGGAATTCAAATTGGTCGCATGTGCGCGACGAATTTGATGCGTATTCGTCGAATTTCACCGTATCGGCCTCTGTACAAATTTCCCAATTACTTTGTGCACGCTCGTCAGATCGAGACGAAACTTGCGCCAATAGGACCGTATCACTTTTCTGGTCTTGTATGCCAAGTTTGGTCCAATTCTGAGACAGTGGAATCGGAACGCCGTTTTACGGGCCCCACGGTCCGACTCAACGGGCGATTTTGTGCACGGTCCGCCGAAATCCAACTTTGGACATACGGTTGGGTTCGTATCGGAAAACTGGACCTATTGACATATAGTTTGACGACTTTAGAGACCATTAACTCTGGCACGCTTTTCGGTGCAAAGCGGGTCCAACGGCGGACATCGTTTTTGCCCGAAATTATCGTTTTGCCCCTGTATCCAGAATATGACTTAAGGACAGGCAATCCTAGCTAATTTGACTATTCTGAGAACGTTGGTACTGTTTATTTCAGCAACTGGAGATTTTTGCATGTGTTGACTGATTGTGGCTCATTGAGTGGTATAGTATTATTGGTTTCTCCAGCTAAGGACCTCAGGCAAGTGCACTTTCTGATTGCTTTCCGATTCATAGTAGTCTTTTCATTTCATGTCTATACATATATCTTGCTGCTTGTTGACACGCTCGTCACACGGAGTAGTCGGGAGGGAAAATATCTTAGTAGACATGTGGACTACCCAGAACTATCCCCCGTGTCTTTCGTGGAGAATAGCAGCTACACACGACACGTGTAGGGTGCCGGATTTACCCCATAGCCGTTCACATGTCGAAACAGATATTTCACACAACATAGGTAGATGTCTTTTATTTATTTTTCCTTTTCTTCTCCACCGTGCCATGTCATCAGTTACCTTCTAGTTTTTACCTCTCATATGTTATTTTCATGTCTTGTTAATTCTATTGTGCTTTCACATTGTCGTCAGTTTGTGTACTTGTTCCATTCCTGACTGGAAACCGTCATTTTTTAGGTTAGCTGTGGCTTCACTTATCTTGGGAGATTCGGGTGTACTTGCAGACAGAAACCTAGAAATAGATAGCAGTTGTATCAATTTCATTAATTATAAAATCTTGTATTTTCTTTAATTATAAATGTTGTAAATGTTGTAATAAATATAGAAATGTGAATGAGCAGCAAATGTTATTTCTTGAGCATTTATTTCTTGCGGGCTTGACAGCGTTCTACCGCCGACTCTGCGGCGTAGGCTGGCTTGGACACGTCTCGTATCCGAAAAGCGGGTGCGGATTCAAATCCAATTTAAATTCAGAATTTAAACACCCTATAAAAATCAGTCGAAAATAGGGATTTTTGGAAAAAACGATCGATCAAACCTTAACCCCAACCCGAACTCCGACTCCAGGACCTGCCCCACCCCCCCACGCTCAACGTAGGCCAACCGCGCGGAGCCGACAGTGAAACAGAGATCACTCTGTTTTACGAAGAACCAGGTACCCATATTTCGAATCCCGTATCTTTGATTCTGTTCAACGAAAATTTAATTTATCGAATGTTGTGCGTAGACGACATACCCATCTCTAAACCCTAGCAATTAGAAAATTTTCTAATATATAGGAAATCCCAGAAAAGTTTCGGGAAAGTAGAGGAAAATTTCTCGAAAACGAAACCGAGAAACCCCCACAAACCCGACTTTGGAAGGGCGATTTCGCCCAGATATTAAGAATTTGTAGGAAACAATTTAGACAGTCCTAGTCAACATATACGAGATGAAAACCCATCTGGTAGATTCAATTTTTATTTATTGTACAGGAAGTTACGGATCGATGAACTTGTGAGAAAAACTGCTTTAAAAACATTGAAAATTTAGAATTTTGTCCGATACGGCGTGCGTCCCGACAAACCGGGCAACGTGGTCGCACGCTATATGCATTGAAAGACGCGTATGGATGTTGTCAACGTGTGGGAATTGACGGAACTCAGTTTTATCGTGTGTGCGCGACGAAATCAGTCCGTATCCGTCGAGATACACCCGTATCGCCAATTTGCAAACTTTGCCCTAACTTCGTGTATAGTCGTCGATTCGAGACGAAACTTGCGCCAACAGGTCCGAATTGAAATTTTGGTCCTGTGTGCCAAGTTTGGTTCGATTCTGAGAAGGTCGAATTGGAACCCCTTTTTGGCGGGCCCGTGACCCACTCAAACGGGCGATTTTGTACGCGGCTCATCGAAATCCAAAATTGAACATACCGTTGAGTTCCTCTCCTCAAACTGAATTCGTAGATATGTAGTTTGACGACTTTAGAGACCATAGACTTTGGCACACGTTTCGGTGCAAAGCGGGTCCAACGGCGGATATCGTTTTGACCCGAAATTACGATTTTGTCCCTCTTCCAGAATTAGACTTTTGGACAGGCGTTTCCTAGGTATATCTTTTACACCGAGTGTGTTTTTGATATTTGTTTCAGCGTTCGGAGTTGTTTGGAGATTGTGACGTTTCTTGGCTGACATTGTGATTTCCTGGACTTGCCATTTTGCACCATCAGGCAAGATACCTTGCCACTTTACTCTGTGATTATTATACTCTTATTTTTAGTTGTTATTTTAGTATTTTTTATTTGTTAATATTATAAAACTGTGCGTCCAAGTCACACTTCGTTGCAGGCGACTCTATCGGTTGTTTTTCGCTTTTATTTATTTTTCTTGCATTGACTTAGTCTAGTGACCACCCTTGTATTGATGAGGTATCGGCATATCTCATACGGACTTGACACTTGCTTACCACGAGTTGTGAGTCACATGTAGGACACGTGCTTGCATAGTCGGCTGGCCACCGATACGTATGAGGCGTACGACGGATAGGAGTAACTGCCAATAGTGTTGCATGCTAGTAGACTTGGCAGTTACTAGAGGTTCATGAGTCATGGATGTGACCCTACTAGGCATTGGATGGGGAAAACAGTTTCCTTAACGTATGGGTCCTTATGCACTTCCTATTACTGATCTTGCTGGCCTCTGACATTCGAGAAATGTTATGCTTTGAGGTCCCTGGTATCCTAATGGGGCCATACCTGAGTTACTGCTCCTAAGCCATATACCCATACGTTGAAGGTCTGTTCTTAACTGCATTATCACTGTAGAACTGGTAGGTACCCTATTGCATGCATCCCTTTTCTTCCTATTATATTATCACAGTTTATATGGCATGGTATTTTCTTGTATCTTGCTACGTCCCTCTGAGGACCTGGTTATCTCTCCAGGATTATACGACTTTTTGTAGGAGTACGGAGCGGCTCTGAATCCATCCTACATCGATGACGAGGCAGTTCCTACTGATTTCTAGTCTATTCTTTATTGAGACATTAGTGGACATTATTTTTACATATCTTTTCTTTCTATTTTGCGGAGGTTGGACTCCGATCTTGTGAGACTATTTTCATAGATGTTTGGAGTGAGCATGTTCACCCAACTATCTCTTGATACACTTATTTATTTATTTGGACTCTATTATCTTCTGTGTTGAGCTGTGATGAGATTAGATTATATATTTCTGGCATGTGATTATTTTATTTACAGCTTATGCACATATATAAGGATTCCATATATTGGAGTATTCTTCGTACATGTGCAGTTGGCATGTTCACGTGCTTGGTCCTATGTATTTTGGGACTGGGGCGTTACAGTATCATCACATCCGCCGTCCAGAACTACTAGCTAACCCCATGCAATCACTAAACCTGAAGAGATCATCAGGCCCTCAGGGGACATAGCAAGATACATAAAAACATGCCTATCTAGCAGTTTAATCATGCAATAATATAAACAGGGAAAGAGACAGAATCATGACAACTGACTACTTGCATGATGACTACTAACAAGTGGCTGTAGACAAGTGACTACTGACATAATGATCATAAACATGGGTACAAGAACCACTATGCATAAATGAACTGCTGGATGAGAACAAGAGAAAACATGTCACGAGATCAATGGATACTCAAACCCTCGCCCCGAGTATGGACTCGCAGGTTTGAAACAACTACTAACCCTCACCCCTAGTGTGGACTCGCAGGCTAGCATCAAGAATCACCCTCGCCCCTAGTGTGGACTCGCATGTACGGAACAGATAACTACTAACCTTCGTCCCTAGTGTGGACTCGCAGGTTAGCTTCACGAAATCAAGATACAGATAACTACTAACCCTCGCCCCTGGTGTGGACTCGCAGGTTAGCTTCAAGAATTCAAGGTACAGCAGTTCCGTTATGACTTATTCATCCTATGACATGATGCGACTCAGTCCAAGTACATGTGATGACACAACTCGACCCAATCAAGATATACGAGAGAACCAATCCAATATGAACTACACAGCTAACTATAAACAAGGGCTATATATATATACTAGCATGCACGATGTACAATCACATGTCAAAAATCAACTAGAAAATTATATAATAATAGAAATATACATGTAAATAAACTGTAGAGGGAGGCAAGGTATACTTGCCTGGTGGTAGCACGAAGAACTAACAATAAACTGTCAACTCGTAAGCCAATAAGTCCAGATCTCACAACTGTCTCCAAAAGCTGAAACAGACATTGCCAACATTCTCAGAATAGTCAAATTAGTTATAATTGCCTGTCCTTAAGTCCAATTCTGGACACATGGGCAAAACAGTCATTTT
>JANAVB010009596.1:28737616-28792616 GCA_029216955.1 Iris pallida | reverse complement strand
ACACACTTATGGCTCGACCATTCCTACTATGGCTAATACACTGGTCAAGGCACGCCACTGCACTATCCGTGCCATGATTTCTAATCGTCTTGTACTCCAAAACTCAACCATGGCTAAAGTCATCTATCGTAATAATTATTTAAAAAAAATCTAAAAATTACCATTTAAATCAAATAAATAAAAAAATATTTTAAAAAATTTTCGGGAAGAGGAGTTACACCAGCCGTCGAGATGCCCCCCGTCGACGTCTAGTCCTGCTACTTCCGTCGAATAACTTTGTCATCTCCTCTGATTTCTGCCCTCCTCGCCACCATGGACCGCGTCGACAGCTTCAAAGACGCGCCGTGCCTTGCCGCTCACCCGGAAGCCCTCTGCGTATTCCTCGGTGCCTCCGCAACATGCCAACCCCTCGTGGCCCGCCAAAGCTTTGTAGACGTCAGCACCTCACGGAACTCTACCACCGTAAGAGATCCTCAACCTCTGCCGAACTTTGCTGCACCTCTACTTGCGACGCTGGAGCCGAGCCCTCTTTATCCAGGGGAACACCGCCATCTCCCCTCGTCGACGCTGTGCTTGCGACCTGTATCGCCTGTCACCGCCGTCTACCGCACCACCAATGCTCGCCTGTGCCTCGTCGACCGCGCCAAGATCACCTTGTCGCCGTGCTGAAGACTTATTCACCCCCTCCGCCTAGTCGACTCCACTGCAAGACCCTTCGCGAGCTCCTTGAAGAGGGAGCATAACCCTTTTTCTATAAAAAAAAAGTTTATAAAAGTTTATTAAAAAATTATTTAGTCGACTCCGCTACAAGACCCTTCGCGAGCTCCTTGAAGAGGGAGCATAACCCTTTTCTGTAAAAGAAAGTTTATAAAAGTTTTATAAAAGTTTATAATTTTTTTTGAAAAATATTTTACCAAACAAAAATTTTAGTTTTTGTTTCTGAAAATTATTTTTCATATGAAAGTAACCAAACGCAAACTCAGAAACTGTAAACCCAGAAAACGACTTTATAACATCTTTTCTAAATACTGTTTTCAGAACAAAATTTCAGAAAATCTATCCAAACGGACCCTAAGGCATTGAGACGCACCTCCAGAAAACGCATTCGAGTTAGAAAATCTCCCTATTGGTTTTATGGGCATTTCTAAAGATCTCAGGTGTTATTCCCATCCTAGCATTTGTAATTTTCAGAACTTTATTTCAATTAATAATTCCAAATCTAATTAAAATTCAAATTAATGTGAACTAATTAAATTTATCTGTAACTTAAAAGCTAACCAATTAAAATTTAACAGGATTTAACCTAATATAATCTCATCTTAGAAAAAGGAAAAAGAAAGCAGAATAGAGAAAATTTTGTGCAATAAAAGGGAAAAAAACTATTTTATTAAAAAAAATACATTCTAAAGTTTACTTCTACAAGAAATCTAGATTTACAAATACAACACTGGGTGCTGTTTGCAAAACCTACGGTAGCCGGATTGTGGGGACGCCGCTGTTCTCCAATTTTAAAGCTCAAACCTTTTTTCTTCTTTTTCGAAGATCTGGAGAAGAGAGAGAGAGAGAGAGAGAGAGAGAGGAGAATGAGAGGAGAGTTAATGTTGGTGGTCTCATACTTGTTGTTGATCTCTTCCCCCATACTAATTCTTGCGGACGGGGTCTCTCCTTCGGAAGCAAGAGTTCTTCGCGACGAGGTATGGGCAAATATCCGATCTTGGCGATGGATTAGTGTTTTTCTTTTGATGCGGATGAAGTGTTTGATTGGTTTACTAACATGGGTTTTTATTATTTTGTGGAAAAGTTCGTTTCTTTAGTAATTTTCAGCGAGATTTTATTGTATTTAGCTTAATTTAAGGCAATTGTCGCCACCCAATCCGTTCAGAAATGTGGGATTTTGATGCGGATGAAATGCTTGACTGGTTTACTAACATGGGTTTAGAGTAATCTCGGTCGCCCGGGCCGGAAATAATCAATTGATTCAGAAATCTGAAATTTTGATGCAGATGAAGTGTTCCATTGGTTTGCTAACATGGGTTTGTTTCTTTGTTGCTGCCTTGATCGAGTCGAGGCAGTATTGTTAGAAAAGTGTGTTCTTTTTGGTATTGTTTGATTAGATTTTCACTTAAAACACTAGGCATTGACCTGGGTAATGTTCAGAAATGTGATATCTTGATGCAGATGTAGTGTTTGATTGGTTTATAAACACGGGCTTTGATTATTGTCAGAAAAGATCATTTCTTTATAAACACGGGCTTTAGAGAAACTAATTATACTAGCACGGGTGTTGGGCAAAATCCTTTATTTTACAATGAACTGAGTTGAAATGAACCATGTAAACATTGAACTTCCAACTAGTAAATTTATCTGTTAAATGTTGATATTATACTAGAATCTAACTGAAGTTTAAAAGCAAAGAGTAGGATCAAATGGAAAGATAGATTAACATCCCATCTTATTGCATGGCCTGCCAATGTTATATTTTTTTGGATTTTGATACATGGCCTTCAGTGAGGGTGCAAATGGAAGGCTTCTTTGTTGCACGGACACGGCAAAATTTGGTCCTTATTTATTCAACACAAGTATATATATCTCGTATCCATATTGTGTCCTTAACCGTATCCGAGTCCGTACTCATGCAACATAGGAAGACGTCCTCTTTAGTTGTCGATTTATAGACTTCCCTTCATGGATCCCTAAACATGGTCTCGGCTATCGTATAAAGCTCTAAACAAGTGAAGTATCATTTCTAACAAGAATCGTGAGATTAATGAAGTTTTTGTTGTCTTATAAAGAAGTTGATTTTTGCCTCCTCTATAGGTGCGTGCTATGTTTTATCATGCCTTTGATGGCTACATGCAACATGCTTTCCCTCTTGATGAACTAAGGCCCTTAACCTGCAAAGGTGAAGATTCACTTGGTGGTTATGCCCTAACTCTTGTAAGTAAGGCTACTTATATTAATGGTGTGATTCACATCCATACGATGGTTTAATTATTGGTTTCTAGCTATTGTCATTCATCCGATTGAACAGATAGACTCCTTGGATACATTGGCCTTGCTAGGGGATCGTGAACAGTTTGGTGCAGCTGTTGAATGGATTGGTAAAAATGTCCGCTTTGATATTGTGAGTACGGCATCACTCTTCATTTGATATGTTGTGTTTACTAGCTTGTAAAACATATCATGTCCTTTTGTTTTTGATAGACAAGCAGTCGCTTCACATGTCATGTAAAGCATTATTCATTGTTAATCTTTCTCATAGCAAAACTTGGTTGCTATTGTTACCATCCTTGTCTTTTTTTTTGTTTGTTAAGCATGATGTTATGATCTTATACCTCAAGATTTTTCTGATCAGTTAGTACCAAGTTATGAACTTTATTTGAGTTAGTGAATTTCAGTAGGTTTTAATGTCTATCCCATTTTTGTTTCATTATCTGTTTTGCTGTATAATCGGTCTTTGCTCTTCTATTTTGTAATGGTTTAAATCTGAAACTTCTCTTTCTTTCTTCAGTCTTCAACCTGGATATCCTTCAAACTCTTTGTCCTTAAGCAAATCCACACTTGCCCTTAATGAAATTTCTTTTAGCCTTTGTTGGATATACTATATACTACCTTAAACTTCACAAATCAGGGTGGATCCACATGCAAGTCAGTGGGGGATTGAGCCCCCACTGAATTTCGGAACAGTTTTTATTTATTTATAGTTTTTCCCAAATAATTAGCCAACCTATACACTATGCAGTTAAAAACGGTTTTTTCATGATAACGGTCCAATAGAGTTATTGATATATCACTGATATATCGGATTTATAACGGTAAATATCGGTTTGCATTTTTAACACAATTTTTATATATAAACAACACACTTAATAGTTATCTATTATAAAATATGCAAGAAGAGTTTCTTAAAGCATTAAAACTAAAAGGTTCATACCCAAACCAACATTACAATATAAAAAGTATCACTTCAAAACGGTTCAACTAATATGAAAAAAAAAAAAATTCTCAATTCAACTTTCAAGTTTCAACATCTAATAATCTTCATTAGCCTCAATTTCAACTTTATTTTCTTCGTTTTCACCATCACCATCTTCTCCACCTTCTTCCCTAGTTTGTTCATCTTCTTCATCCTCTATATATTCATCATCGTGAACAAGTGAGGAGAGTGACCTCGTGACCTTGTACTTCTCTCTCTCCGACTTTTGGTTTTAACAAAACCTAACCGTTATATATCGGATTTTTTCGAAACTGATATATACTGATGTATCGGTCATATCGGCTGATAATAACGGTACCGATATTTTACCAATTTTTTCCAAAAAAAATTAGTGTTGGACCGATACCGTTATATATCGATTATATAACCGATATATAACGGTTTTTAACTGCTTAGCCTATACAATAGATTTAAGCATCTTACTACTTAAGTCATTCTTAAATGGTGTTACATTTGCTATAATAGTTATGTTTTATTTAGGTCTTAGCTTCAAGAATTGGTCCACCCTTTTTCTACTTTTTAAGTTCGCACTGGATATATATATATATATATATATATATATATATATATATATATATATATATTTTACTTTTCAAGCTTCAACTAAGTAACTTCCCTGGATCCACCCTTGTTAGAAATTATCCATTTCACTATTTGCAACATTACCATAACGATCTTTATAATGCACTGTTTGGCATATATATGAATTATAATTTACTGATCCGGCTAAGCCTTTCTGGGCATGTGAGATGTTGATGTGCACTTTTAAGGAAGAGGTCACTAACTGGATCAACATCTTCCTGGAATAGCAAGAAATTTTTCTGCAAAATAGTTTGTAAGTGTAGAAGATAGCTAGTATCATATTGTGTTTGATCTTCATTATATGGTATTGTGCCTATTTTACTCGTTTAGTGTGACATCAGAAGGCTCAAGAAGGGGGGGTGTCCGCCTAGTCTATAAATATGCACTCTCTATTCATGATGAAATTAAGTCCATTAAGTTGAGCCAACTTTTCAACATGGTATCAAAGCATTGACCGATCTTCGGAGGTAGCTCTTCTACCAAACCTTAATTTCCCTTCTATTTCCAATCCCCAAAATTTTCGAAACCCTAATTTTCCCTCTTCAACAAAAGTTTTCTCAGTCTCTAAACCCTAACCCTAATTCTAACTAACAACAACCACTCCCTTCCACCATCGAAACCCTAACCCTAATTTTTTTTTGCTTCGTTGACTCTAACCCCTTGTTTTTCGCGCTACCAACTCCTTCCCTATCCATGAAACCCTAACCTCATCTCCCCCTGTAGGAACGAATTTGTAAAGCACAATACTCTAGAGGGGGATAAATAGAGTAGGCAGCGAAATATAGCTAATTTAAAAAGTTAGCATCAATATCACAGAGATAATATATATCACAAATAAATAATGTAAAAGCAGAGATCAGAAAGCAAACGCAAAGACGGCGATGTATACTGGTTTTCCTCTTGTGAGGACTAGTCCAGTCGGAAGAACTCTAGCTTCCAGTTGAATCCACTATTGGAAAATACCGCAAGTTTTTATACGAAGTCCTTGCAACTTCTACAAACGCGAGCTTTGATACGAAGTACTCGACCAACTTCAATTGTGAAGAGTCTTTCTTCAATCAAGCCTCTGATTACAATCGCTCTGAAGCTTCTAGACCGTACCGCGCTGGCAAATCGACTAGAGGATTGTAACTGGCTTAGGATTTGAAAAATAAAGCTTAGAACTCTTTGGAATAGAACAGTAGGCTTTAGAGAGGAGATGAAAGTGAATGAGTGAATTGAAATGATCGAAATCCTTCTCTATTTATAGTTTTTCCAAAGACAGAACTCTGGCATAATTCGGGCAGAATTCGGAAGAACTCTATGAGAAAATCTCGTAAAAATCCGTAACTGCAGGGAGACCAAGTTTTCAAACGTTCGAAAATCAAACGGTCACTAACCGAACTCTGGTCGAACTTGTGCCGAACTCTGGCCGAGTTCTGCCAGGGTTTAGTCAGGGTTTTTGCAAATTGATTTTTGGTCTTTTTGAAATTCTTTTAAGCAGTTAGGAGCCTTTTTTTTAAATAGGGGCTGTTTTTCAAAACATGGGATATTTTTGAAAGCTTTTTTAGGGTAGCCTATTTGCCAGTACGACTTGGTGTACAATGTATTCCTAGACTCAATAAAAGTAAAAATTACATTGCATAAAGGAAATACAGACTCGAGTGGCAAATACAGCTTCGGTCTTGAACAGATCGGATAGCTATTCCCTGGCAGTGTCCAAGAGTCCAAAACTTCTTTAAGTAGCCCTTATACCGAGACAGAGTTTGATCAATTATTAAAATCAGATTTGACCATGACTAATGGGCCAACAATCTTTTCCATTTTGATAATTGACAAACCTTGACCGATATAACATCTTTGATCGATAAGATTTGAAAAATGATCAAAATTGCAAATTGTACTGTATCTTGAAAAAAATGTTCCTGTATCCTGCAATAGATATTAGATCCTATTTCTTCCCCGTTGTCACTTAGCAAAAATAATTGCAAAGAGAGAAGCTCCCCCGCAATATATGCATAAGAAACAATCGTTGAAGAAATATAAACATAGAAAAACAACATTTCACTGGCAGTTTATATTGAAGCATAAAGAGATAGTGCTATGAGAAATATTGAATAATGCTAAAATGAATAAAAATATGCTAAAGAAAGCATAAAACATGTTCACAGAATATTATCTCAGACAGACACAATCTCAGTGCAAAATAAACAAAAATGATAGAGTACTAATGATATCTTGGAATGTCGGAGCATTTCCAAGTAACAAAGACATAATCAAAGTCTCAAAAAGTGATCATCTAGACAAAATGCAGTACGTCTAGATCACAAATCATCATCATCATCATCATCATCATCATCTGCAGTGCCAGCACATCCACTATATCCGGATGGACCAGCTCCAGAAGTGCCAGCTCCAGAGGTGTGTGGAGTAGCACCCGAACCACGGTACCAATCATAAGCGTTACCGGACTGGAAGAGAGTATGTACCGCCTCATCATTATAGCGGTAACCAGAGACAGCTAGATCTCGGATAAGAGAACTGGCAAAATGTCTAGTCTGAGCAAATCGGAGATCAGCGAAGGAGTTGGCTAGTGCCTGAAATCGAGTCACATCACGGAACTCGCGTTCCCTGGATGTGTCAGTGATGAATGTCCGGAGATCAAAAAGGTGCTGATGGATACCCTCAAAAGACATAGGGTAATCCTGATGAGGTGGGGCAGGTGCAGTAGGAGGTGCAGGAGGTGCGGCAGCACTACGACGAGATAACTGGAGGTACTTGGGCTCAGGGTCCAGAGTACAAGTAGACAGATCGATATCAAATCGCTGAAAGATGCGTGGAATGAACATCGCATAAGAGAGATTTCGATCTCTTGCGCGGCATCGTCCCATCATATGGATAATAGTCTTGGAAACCGAAAATGGAATTCCCTTGATGATGTGGTAGAGGGCAGATAGTTCAAGATTTGTAACATCATCTTTTGAAGTAGATTTTGGAAAAATAGTGGAATAGATGATGCGATGTAACTCATAGTTAAACAAGTTCAAGTTTGCAGCCTTGAACTTTCCAGAACGAACACGTGCAGGTGCAGAAAGATCGTTCTTGAAGCTGAGAAGAGTCGTGCCATCGGAAAAATCGAAATCAGTGATATCATCGAGCGGGGCACCTTCGTTAGGAACACCAAGGATTTTTGCTAACAAGACATCATTGAACTCGATGTTAATGCCTCCGACACGAGTCTTAACATCAAAAGTGTCTAACACAAAGTTGCAGTAAAACAATCTAATGGCATTAGTAGCTATAGGAAATTTTTCGGTGACAAGTCGGTGTAATCCTAATGCCTCAAAGTAAGGACGGTGGTCAGGAAACGCAGTCCACTTAATCGGGGCGCCAGTGCATATGTTGTGCATGATAAAATCACCATACCATAGCATTGATTGGTCATGAGTTACAAAGTAGAACTCATTGTATGCACCGTCGGCCGATTGGACTGGGAAAAAGAGTGAATCCGCTGGTGGATTCGAAGACGATGCCTCTTCACTGGCATTGGTCTTCTTCCTCTTGGAAGGAGTGAATCCCTTAGGCATTTCTCCCAAAATTGAATTGAAACTAATGAAATTGAAGGAGATGGAAGGAGAGAGTTATACCTTCCAGAAATTGAGTATGTTGTAGAGACAGGAATTCTTCGTACGAATCCAAAATTTGGATGGAAATCTCCAAGTGGATTGGGAGCAATGGATTGGAGAAATTCTAAGGTTTGGAGGAGCTTTCGGGCGGCAGCAATAGTATGGAGAGAATTTTGGAAAAGATGAAGAGGAGGGGGCCTCAGGTTCTGACTTAAAAGCACATACCACCAACAGAACTCAAGTCGAGTTCGGACCGAACTCGGACCGAATTCGCCCAGGGTTCTTTTGGTGAATTTTGAAAAAGAATATTTGTGGGCCACATACTTTTCATCATCCTCTTTCAATTATTTAATTCTAAGTTTAGTAATTTTAAATTTCAATTAATATAATTAATATAATTTTACAAATTAAATTTTGTTACACAACGACTGTTTCCGATTAGCTATAGGGGTACTGTCCCAGCTAATGAGAGTTCACCGGGGAACAATTAAATACCGTTTTGCTTCGACCGTAGTCGTGGTGACAGACAGACCCTTTGTAGGCTTGTCTCAAAAACAGTTTTTGAGTATTAAAAATAATTGTATAAAACAAAATTAATTAATATTATTGACATATAAAATTCTTAATTCCCGACGTAAATAATTAAAACAATCTTCCGTTAGAGGTTTTGTGAAGATGTCAGCTAATTGATTCTCTGTGTCTATGTATACAAGGTTGATATCTCCATTTTGTTGATGATCTCTAAGAAAATGATGTCGAATCTCGATATGTTTAGTGCGAGAGTGACATACTGGATTCTTAGTCAAATTGATAGTGCTAGTGTTGTCACAGAAAATGGGTATGTGTGTGTATAGTAGGCCAAAGTCTTCTAAGGTTTGCTTCATCCACAAAATTTGTGCACAACAACGTCCTGCGGCGATATACTCAGCCCTAGTTGTTGATAATGCGACATAATTTTATTTCTTGCTAAACCAAGAGACTAAAGCTTTGCCTAGGAAATGACATATGCCGCTGATACTTTTTCTATCTACTTTGCATCCAGCAAAATCAGCATCCGAATAACCGGTTAGGTCAAACGACGTGATTTTGGGATACCATAAGCCGACAAAAGAAGTGCCTTTAAGGTATCAGAAGATACCCTTATCCGCGCATAAATGTGATTCCTTAGGATTGGCTTGAAAACGTGCACACAAGCAAACAATAAACATTATATCTGGTCGACTAGCGGTTAAGTAAAGTAAACTACCAATCATACCTCGATACTTACGTATGTCTATAGGTTTGCCTTGTTCATCAATATCAAGCTTGGTTGAAGTTTCTATCGGAGTGCCAAGTGGTTTGACTGCTTCCAGATCGAACTTCTTTAATAAATCTTTTGTGTGCTTGGCTTGATTTATGAACGTCCCATTGTTGGTTTGTTTGATTTGCAGTCCGAGAAAGAATTTCAGCTCTCCCATCATGCTCATCTCAAACTCATTCTGCATACACTTTGAAAATTCTTGACAAAGAGATTCATCAGTAGATCCAAAAATGATATCATCTACATAAATTTGAATCAAAAGAAGATTGCTATTAAAAGACTTTATAAACAGTGTAGTATTAACATTCCTTTTTGAAAAGCCGTTGTCAAGTAGAAAAGAACTTATACGATCGTACCAAGCACGAGGGGCTTGTTTCAAACCATATAATGCCTTCTTTAACTTGAAAACATAATCAGGATTTTTGAAATTAGTAAACCAGGAGGTTGAGCTACATAAACTTCTTTTATAAAACCATTCAAAAATGCACTTTAACATCCATTTGAAATAACTTAAAATTATGAAAACATGCAAATGCACATAACATGCGAATGAATTCTAATCTCGCAACTGGGGCATAAGTCTCATCGTAGTCGATACCTTCTTCCTGATTGTATTCTTGAGCTACGAGTCGAGCCTTGTTACGAGTCACTAAGCCATTCTCATTCAGTTTATTTTGGAATACCCAGCGGGTGCCAATGACCGGATGATCAATGGGCTTGGGAACAAGTTCCCAAACTTGATTTCGTTCGGATTGGTTCAATTCCTCTTGCATAGCATCTAACAAAAAATTATCACTACATGCTTCTTCAATATTTTTGGGTTCAAGCTGTGAAATAAAAGTAACACAGGAAGTTATATCTTTACTAGAGGAACGAGTACTTACACCCTTGGTAATCTCACCAATTACCAAGTCCTTTGGATGGTCTGCTAAAAATCTCATTTCTTTTGGCATATCCTCTGGATTGCTGGTTCCGACTTCTGGTTCTGTACGTGATTTGCTTGGAGACTCAGCTGGTGCTTTGTGTGAGGGTTCTGCAGGAGCAGTACTAGGTGTACTTATGTCTTCATCATCATCATCGACAGAACGTTGATTGAGTTCGTCAAATTTAATATTTATTGATTCTTCAATGATCATAGTTCTCTTGTTGAAAACTCTGTACCCTTTGCTTTTCGCCGCATAACCTAAAAATATACCTTCATCGGCCTTTTCGTCAAATTTTTCTAAATTATCTTTAGTATTAAGAATAAAGCATTTACAACCAAATACTTTGAAATAAGAAACAGAGGGAGTTCTATCAAACCATAATTCATAGGGAGTCTTCTTCGATATAGGTCGAATTAGAACCCTATTGAGAACATAGTACGCTGTATTTACACCTTCAGCCCATAGGTATTTAGGTAGACTAAACTGATTTAACATTAGAGAAATTTTGAGTTGCACCCCACAATATTTAACCATATTCAAGGTGCACCCCACTGTTTTATCATAATGTACAATACCCTCCACTTCCGTCAAAAACTAACGGTCAACTCCGTTGACCGTTAATTTTTGACCGAAATGCCCCTTCCATTTTTCCAAGCTGACGATGGGGAACTGGTAATAATGGTGATTTGCTAGGGGTATTTCGGTCAAAAATTAATGGTCAACAGAGTTGACTGTTAGTTTTTGACGAAAGTGGGGGGTATTGTACATTATGGTAAAACAGTGGGGTGCACCTTGAATATGGTTAAATATTGTGTGGTGCAACTCAAAATTTCTCTTAACATTACTCTAGCCATTTCGGATAGAGTCTGTTCTTACGTTCCACAACTCTATTTTGTTGTGGAGTCCTAGGGCAAGAGAACTCATGCAAATAATCGTGTCACAAAATTGCTTGAACTCTACATTCTCAAATTCGCCGCCATGATCGCTTCGAATACGAGTGATCATGAAACTCTTTTCATTTTGAACCTTCTTGCAAAAGGTGACGAATTTTGATATGCATCGTTCTTGTGTGCAAGAAAATATACCCACGTGTATTTAGATAAATCATCTACTATTACAAATGCATATAACTTACCACCTAGGCTAGCAATTCTACTAGGTCTCCAAAATAAATACATATGCAGCAATTGTAAAGGTCTAGTGGTACTTACAGCGTTATTGGACTTAAAAGCGGATCGGGTAGCTTTGTTCGTTTCACATTCACTACATACCGTATCCTTCTTGAAAGAAATGTCCGGTAAGCCTCGTACCAGCTTCTTTGTGGATAGTCTTGAAATTGTGTCCATGTTTGCATGACCGAGTCTCATGTGCCATAGTTTGACTCTCATCACTTTTGGCCATCAAGCATCTACCTGCTTTATTAGCATCTTCTAACAGATAGAAAACATATATATTGTCTTCCCTGATACCTTCAAAGATAGTACTACCAGTTGAGCTATCAACTATAGTACATTTGTCTTTGACAAAGTTAATGTCATAACCGTGATCAGCTAAATGGCTTATGCTGAGCAGATTATGTTTTAACTCGGTAACTAGACAGACATCTTTAATCACAGGGTAGGGAGCCTTACCAATATTACCATTACCAATTATGTACCCTTTAAAATTATTACCGAAGGAGACGTATCCTTCTTTCTTCTTCGACAGTGTTGCGAATAATGAAGCATCATCGGTCATATGCCGTGAGCAACCGCTGTCGAGGATCCATTTGCTTCTAGCATGTGAAGGGTGTTTCACCTACAAAAGAATTTGCAGATGAAAGCTTTGGTACCCATTTTTTGTAGTGTTCTGGAATGTTAGTTTTTGGTATCCATGCACATATTTTTAAATCAACAAGCTTTCTAACTCTACATGAAGAAGAAATATGACCAATGGTGCCACAATAGTGACATCTAGCATGCTGAGTGTTGAAAGCAGAGTGCTGTGCATTATTGGTAGGTCTAGGTTTTCTAGTGTAAAAGAATGATGCCTATTTGTCTTCTTGGGCAATGGTTTTGTTTGGTTAGGTCTGACAGTGTTGGGTTTGACCGTATTCCAATGATTCGGTAAGTGACACGTGTTAGGGTAGGAAGTAGCAACTTTAGGCTGTTTTTCTATCCTAATTTTTAACTTTTTGGAGGTGTCATATAACAAGCTATATTTAGTAGTGAGTGCATCATTTCTAATAGTAGCTTGCTGGAGACTTTTCTTCTCTTTGATTAAGTCTTTCTCTAATTGGGTAATGGTCTTGTCCTTCTCTTCGGATAGTCTTTGGATCTTGTGTAATAACAGTTTAACAGAAGAAAGCTCACCTTCCTCACTAGAACAATTACTACTTCTAACCTCAGCTAGTAGGTCAGTAAGTCTTCCTATTTCACCTTTGTACTCTTTGAGTACCTTCTTAGAGGTCTGATATTTACTACGTAGTCTTCTGTAATCCCCTAAGAGGTCAGTAAAGGCTTCTCTTAGTTGCTCAAAGGTAAAATCATCATAAGTATCAAACATGGGGTTAGTGGTTACCTGATCGTACGCCATCAAGCATACATTTGCAGCATCATCTGATTGCTCGTCTTCTGAGTCGCTAGCTTCACTTTCATGCCATATGCTTGTATTGGCATATCTTCGGGACGTAGACTTCTTCAAGTAGCCCTTGTCATATTTGCTGTTCTTCCTGGTTGATGATAATGCTGTTGGACAGTCCTTCATATGTCCTTTCTTCTTACAGCCATAACAAATAGGATCTTCATCGTTGCTGTTGCTGTTGTTGTCCTTTGTTCTTTTGTTGAATCTCATGAACTTCTTAAATTTTCTCACTATAAGAGCTTGATCCTCGGTGTCAGAGTCACTGTCGTCGGAATCATCTTCTACAGTTCTTCTATGTTGAGCCTTGAAAGCGATCGACTTCTCCTTTGGTGTAGCATCTTCAAAGTCTTGAAGTTCCAGCTCGTGAGTGAGTAGCTTACCCATGAGTGTTTCAAGAGACATTGTTGAGAGATCGTTCCCTTCAATAATTGCTGTAGCCTTTGGAATCCAATTCTTTGTGAGAGCTCGCAGCAGTTTACGAATCTTTTCATGGTTACTGTAATCCTTGCCTAATGATGATAGAGGATTTACAATATCCAGGAATCTCGTAAACATCTGGGTGACAGATTCATTTGGCTTCATCTTGAACGCCTCATACTCCTGAGTAAGTCTGCTGATCTTTGACTCCTTGACTTGTGACGTACCTTCGTAGGTTACTTCAAGAAGTTTTCACACTTCATTTGATATTGTACAAGTAGACACCCTGTTAAATTCAGTCCTGTCTAAGGCACAAAATAAAGCATTAATAGCACGTGCGTGAAGACTGGCCTTTTTTTCCTCATCAGTATACTTAGCATGCGATTTTTCAACCAAAACATCTTCAACGAGAATACGAGGAGGCTTTTTGTAGCCATCAACAACTATAGACCATAAGTCAAAATCTAGAGATTTCAAGAAGAAACTCATCCGTGTTTTCCAATAGGTATAATTTGTACCGTCAAACAGAGGAGGTCTGTTTGTGGCTTGGCCTTCACTTGTGAACTTCACAGTTGCCATGTGTTGTGCTGTGATCTATGTAACAGTTAAGAATAGTAAAATTATAACTGCAATGTTACCTTGCTTTACCTGTATAACCCGCTCTGATACCAATTGTAGGAACGAATTTGTAAAGCACAATACTCTAGAGGGGGGGGGGGGGTGAATAGAGTAGGCAGCGGAATATAGCTAATTTAAAAAGTTAGCAACAAGATCACAGAGACAATATATATCACAAATAAATAATGTAAAAGCAGAGATCATAAAGCAAACGCAAAAACGACGATGTATACTGGTTTTTCTCTTGTGAGGACTAGTCCAATCGGAAGAACTCTAACTTCCAGTTGAATCCACTATTGGAAAATATCGCAAGTTTTCATACGAAGTCCTTGCAACTTCTATAAATGCGAGCTTTGATACGAAGTACTCGACCAACTTCAATTGTGAAGAGTTTTTTTTTCAATCAAGCATCTGATTACAATCGCTCTGAAGCTTCTAGACCGTACCGCGATGACAAATCGACTAGAGGATTGTAACTGGCTTGGGATTTGAAAAATAAAGCTTAGAATTCTTTGGAATAGAACAATAGGCTTTAGAGAGAAGAGATGAAAATGAATTGAAATGATCAAAATCCTTCTCTATTTATAGTTTTTTCCAATGGCAGAACTCTGGCATAATTCGGACAGAACTCTATGAGAAAATCTCGTAAAAATCCGTAACTGCAGGGAGACCAAGTTTTCAAACGTTCGAAAATCAAACGGTCACTAACCGAACTCGGGCCGAACTCTGACCGAGTTCTGTCAGGGTTTAGTCAGGGTTTTTGCAAATTGATTTTTGTTTTTTTTTTTGAAATTCTTTTAAGCAGTTAGGAGCTTTTTGTAAATAGGGACTGTTTTTCAAAACATGGGATATTTTTGAAAACATTTTTAGGGTAGCCTATTTGCCAGTACGACTCGGTGTACAATGTATTTCTAGACTCAATAAAAGTAAAAATTACATTGCATAAAGGAAATAGAGACTCGAGTGGCAAACACAGCTTCGGTCTTGAACAGATCGGATAGCTATTCTCTGGTAGTGTCCAAGAGTCCAAAACTTCTTTAAGTAGTCCTTATACCGAGACAAAGTTTGATCAATTATTAAAATCAGGTTTGACCTTGACCACTGGGCCAACACCCCCTTATATTGCCAGCTCTTCCAAAGGCCTCATCATCCTTCTTGGAACCCCCATCAACACCTCAAGTGACATCGCCAGTTTTACCTGTTTACTCTAATCCATATCCGTCATTGTTGTGAGCCGTCGGTGCAGCTTGCTCGTAGCCTCTACATAACGACTTATGAGGACCTAGCCATGATAACTACGATTGTTGACGAATATTGTCGGAGCTCGTTGTTGTCATTGCTGTCAATCACGAGCCACCTATGATTTGTTCTCTCTCTGGTTGATTTGGATCTTTGGCTGTGGGTTTGTATCTCGCAATATATTAGTTCTTGCAAGATTTCACTCCCCTTGCGAGATTTCTCTTTATCGTTGGTGTTACATCTTGGTTGTGGGCATTTATCTCGCGAGATGTTGGATTTTTTGTGAGTTCTCTATCCCTGGTTGGTGTTAGATCTGGTTGCGGCCCTTGATCCCGACGCGGTATATTAGATTTCTGTAGTATTCTCTCCTCCAATAGTCCGCTCGTGAGAATTTGCTTTTACTTCGTGAGCTGGTGGGAATATTCATCATCTCTCTTCCATCTATTGCTACTTGTGGATGGTTTCTACTTCGGCTATGACCGACGCTTCTTTCTTGTGTCTTGATGCGGCGATCATTGTTGTGTAGTGCCACTCTCTCTTTTGTGACTACTTCTTTGCGTTCTTCACGACTTCGACTACATTGTTGATTTTCTTTACTATGCCGAATATTGTGCGCAATTGTTCCATTATTGTTGCTCTGACTTAGAGTTTGTCGCTTAGTGATTGTATTAGAGGGTTTGTTCTGTTAGTCCAATGATTATTATCATGTTTTCGAATATGGCTAATCGATTAAGTTTAACATTATGATATTACTAGTATTCATGCAATTACTATATTGTCGATACTTAAACTGAGCATTGTCCTAAATATTCATTAAATGTATCAACAACTTTGTTCGCGTAACATGTTTTTGCAGACAAGCAGTAAGAAAGATCGAACTTGGACATAAGCAATGAAGGATGCATGACGGGCCATAGACGGAGTTATACCAGAAGATTTCTATGAACCGTCCAACGACATCTCCGGGGCCTCGCACTTGGGGGTTCTGTTGCCAGGTCAGCGGACATGGGTCTAGGGGGTAGCGCCCCCCGTGGGGATTCGGGGGCAAAGCCCCTGAAAAGTATTCATATTTTCAGATCTGTTTATCTTTAGACAACTGTCGTCAAAGTAAAAAGTCATCATTCAAGAAGTCTGCAACCTGCTCGTGTCTTTATATTTTATTATGTATTTTTATATTTATTTGAGTCAGGACTTATGTAAGTCGAGTCACAAAATTGGCATTAGAAAGCTTAAACCCTAAACCAATCCAAGTTCACTCAAAATCAACCTGAACCAAACCAGAAATATTCTGGAAATGAGGTAACCGAACTCGGACCGAGTTCTGTCCGAACTCGGACATGATAAAACTAATTCCCTGGTCAGCCTCCTCTTCCCGAAGACCGGATTTCTAACGTTCGAATTTCTGAACGTTAGGGGACCGAACTCTGTTCGAACTCGGTCTCCCTGCTAGCTTATAAATAGACCTTGAATTCTTCATTTGAAATACACGAATTCATTCTAAACCTTCTTATCTATTCTGTGCTTTTAACCTTTCCATCACCAAGAAACCAACTCCCAGCCTTCTAGTGTGCCAAAGTTGCGATCTTAGAAGTTTGTTTGAATTGTAAAGCTTGGATTTTCAAGTGTTGCTCTTTACACTTGTTGCTTGAAGTCGGCAAGCTCTTTGTATCAAAAGCTTGTGATTGTTGAAGTTGTCGTGCCCTTCAGATCAAAGCACGAGTCTGTTCGAAGTTGCAAGCCTTCGAATCTATTTAGTTGGTACACTGCCTTCAAGTTTTTATTGGGGTATTATTCTGCTGCACTTTGTTCACCCCCTCAATGTTTGTCTTGTTATCCTCATGTTCTTGTCTTTTCTTCTCTCGACTAGGACTTCATTGGCCTCAATTATTATTTGGTGATTTGGCTATTCATGTCTTCTTAGCAACTTTTTATGATATTCTAGTACTTTGGTGATTTTTGGCCTATGATTCTTCGTCTCTTGGTTAGTGTTTGGATATTACACACATCTTTTTTTTGTTAGAATTTGACTTCTTTACCTACTGTCCGCTCCATATCCGATGAGCTGCAAAGTTTACGAGGTGTGTTGTAGAGTTTACATTGTCTTATTTCTCAGTTTCTGGATGTCTTTTGATTTAACTACAAGTATATCATGCTCAACTCATATTCGGATTGTTGATTTTGGTGCTACGAATCATATTACGCAATAGGTCATACTTACAAATATTACATTTTCTAAGTTTATTACGACGACCAATGGCGAGACTGCCCCGGTTCGCAGATCCGGGAGAATGCCTCTTACCAGCTCCTTCTTAGCGTGCTTAATGTTCGTGGCTCAATAGGTCATACTTACAAATATTACATTTTATAAGTTTATTGAATATTCTTAGTGTGCTTAATGTTCGTGGCTCACAGTTCAATCTTCTTTCTTTCTTTTAGCCGACTTACCAGCTCCTTTTATTTGATATTCGAGATCTTCAGACGCATGCTATTATTGGCAGAGCTCAATAGGCTAATGGATTTCATTTCTTGGATATCTCACCGCCTATTCTGGTCTCTATTTCTTCCATTCAGCGACATCCCAACATCGACGACTTGGATATACCCTCTTGTTTATTCTTCAGAAAGTGCTTCGTGATTTCTCATTTTCAGAGTTCTATTGTGATGTGTGTATTTTTGGCAAACAACATCACTCTACGTTAGTCTACCTTTTCTAGAAGTGATGCTCCGTTCTCTTTGGTAGACTCTAATATTTGGGGGCCTTATAAAACAAGTATTCTGGATTTTATATTTTGCCACATTTATTGATTATCATTCTAGTATGGCTGCTACATCTTCTTCGTGTTCGTTCTGAAATCCTGCAAGTATTCCACAATTTTAATGCTTAGTCTCGTAAACAATTTTCTACTATAATTAAAAGTGTTCGTACCGATAATGCTCGTGAATACATTAACAAGAATTTTTAGGATATTTGTGCTTTTCATGTCATCATTCATCAGATTGCCTGTTCATTCACTCTACAACAAAATAACATGACGTAACGTAAAAAAATTGTCACCTTTTTTAGGTTACGCTCATTACTTATTCAGATGAATATTTCTAAGGTTTTTTTGAAGTTTGCTGTAAGCCTGTAACTATTGCTAGTCATATCATGAAACGTATGTTTACCGCAATTTTGGATCACAAATATTCTTTCTCCATTCTCTTTCTTACTAAGGTACAATTTTCGGTGGTCCCACGGGCATTTGACTGGATATGTTTTGTTCACCATTTTGGACCGGTTATTGATAAGTTAGTTCCTCGTGCTGTTAAGTTTATATTTGTGGGTATTCTACCACTCGGAAGGGTTATGTTTGTTATTCCCCTAATGATCGGTAGCTTCTTACTTAGGTTGATTTTATCTTCCTTAAGAATTAGCCTTTTTGTCCCCCTCCATCTACTTCTCTACCACCACCGTCGGAGCCTCCACGTCCACATATTTCCATCAAGTGGATTATATATTCTCCATGCTCGACCCAGTATCACCTAGCCTCCACTACACCACCACCACCACCACCACCATCACCACCACCACCACCCAAGATACTATAGACCATTCTGCCCCTATTGATGTTGTATCTACTATGGATGATCTTCCATTGCTCTTCGTAAGAAGTGACATACTTGCACTATGCTCAATGTTCTAAATGGCAGTCAAGGCGCTAGGCGGCCGCTCTCTGCACCATTTTTTTTCCGTTGGCGGTAGAGTAAGCGGTCAGTGGAGGTTTGACGGCATAGGCAGGCACCTAGGCGGAGCAATACCTGATTAGATGTTTTGGCAAAACAGTTTTACAAGCATTGTGAACTAGGGGTGAGCATCGGTTCGGTGCAAACCGAACCGTGATAACTCAAACCGAATAAAAATCGAATCGACCAAATACAAAACCGATCCGAACCGTACTAGTTCAGAACCGAACCGAACTAAATCGGTTCGAGTGATCGGTTTATTCGGTTTATGGGCCTTGGTGATGGGCCTTGTTTTAATGGGCCGGTCTGTTTTAAAATTCATTTGGAACCAATCCATTGCATTAATGCAATTAACAGCAATATTAATTATCACAGACAACAATATCAATGTTTAAAATTCATTTGGAACCATAGAAGCATATGCCAGTATCAAAATTGATTAACGTAACACTATAACAGCAATATCAATTATCAATATTCAAATCACATGTAGGCCAAAAATCCATATGGAAGACTGGAACAAATACAAGCATTATCAATAATACAAAGCCTTGCATAGTAACAAAAGTATCAACAATACAAAGCCATGCAATTGCCAATATCAATGATTCCAGACATTAAGCATATACATTACAACCATAAAAAAATTACATTACAATTTAAGAAGCTCACAAAAAATATTACATTGGCCAATCAAAAGACTAAATGTTGCCGTTGTTGCTGCACCAGTCCACAGATTCAACGAAGACTAGAAGAGCATTATCCAGATTCAGAAAAATTCTTTTTGTTCTGATACTTTGGTCTAAATCAATGGACTCTGTCCACTGACTCCACTCTCATGTAACCCTGTTCCAGCACCTACATTTTGCAAAAAAGAAAAAAGAAAAATAGGTCTAATATGGCTCAGATAGTTGATTTATGCACCATAGTATGATGCCATGTAGTATCAATTTCATTTTCTCAAGCCGTAATCATCATTGCCAGTTTCTCGTTTGACATGTTAGTAAATTTTTCAAGAAAAAATAATAAATGAACCGGTAACAATAAGGGTATCATAACAGAACCATTTCAGAAATGAACTCGTAATAATAAATGAACTACCTTTTGCCATTGTTGCAACATCAGTCCACTGAGTCGAGTCTCATGTAACCATGTTCCAGAATCCAGCACCTACATTTTGCACCAAAAATATGGCTCATATGGCTGATTTATGCATCATAGTATGATGTCATGTAATATCAATTACATTTTTCAAATCGTAATCATCATTGCCACTTTCTCGTTTAATATGTTTGTAAATTTTTCAAAAAAATAATAGTAAATGAACTGGTAACAATAAGACTATCAGAACAGAACCATAGAGGCACATACAATATCCACAAAATCCAGAGGTATCAGAGCACCATAGAGGAACAAAGAGTATCTACAAAGTATCAGAACATAAACATAGAGGCACAAGCAATATCCATAGAATCCAGAAGAAGCAGAGCACCATAGAGGCACAAGCAGTTAGCACTTAGCAGTATCCATAAAAATATCAGAAGTCAGAACAGAAACCATAGAGAGCACAACAACATGTTTAGTAAACACTAAACAACAGCTATAGCAGTACAGATCGACCAAAGTATCAGAACATATTCAACAGAAGACTAGAAAAGCATTATCCAGATTCCAGCATATAGGAGTATCACAAAAAGGCATCATACTATCCATATTCCAGCACATAGGATTATCCAGCATAATCTAAAATGTTTCCAGCAACATTTTCCACACTCCAGTAGAGCAATAATCCAATTCCAATTCCAACATATTACAATCATTGTTTCAAAAGTGTTACCCCTATTTTGGACTTCAAAGAGTGATAGTAATCAAAGTCAAATCTCGCTTGTTGATGTTGATCCAACAGTTAACTTACCCAAATCAAAGTCAAAGCTCGAGAGGGGAAGACAAGGGCTTGGAATTTGGAGAATGCCGCTCTCTTGAGTTGATCAAAGCCAGCAAATGATTTTGTGAGGAGAGAGTAGGAAATTAAGTTATATACTTAGGGTTAGGGCCGAGGGTAAATTGGTAACTTCAAATACCTAATTTGGTTTCGGTTTAAAACCGAATCTGAAACCCAATAACCGCAACTGAACCGTAAAACCGAATTAGCGGGTTTTTGGCACCGAATCCGACCTGAAATTTTTTCGAACCGAGCCGAATAGCTAAATCTGTTCGGTCCGGTTTTCGGTTTTAAAGTGCATAGTGCTCACCCCTATTGTGAACCTATAGTTCACTTTACAAGACTAAAATTTTATAAATCTTTGTTCTACAACTTAGTTATGTATAAAACACTCTTAAGATATATGTATATTATGCAAAAAAGATAAAATAGTAAAAAATGTCCAAAATATATCAAACGTCTATGTGACACTTAGGCAGTGCTTAGACGGCCTAGGCGGTAAGCGAACCCTCTCTGCCCCACACCCGTCTACCGTTGTCTAGAACCTTGTGCATACTATTTGTAATTTTGTACCTTACCATTGTCTGGCATCTCCACCTGACAAGTTTTCTTGTTATGTTTATTTTGTTTCCACACCATCTTCTGTACATGAGGCACTTTCGTATCTAGGGTGACGGGTGATCATAAATAAAGAAATACATGCTCTTTGTTCTAATAGTACTTTGGATTTGGTTTTCCTCCTATGTGACCGTTCTCGTGTTAGATGTCAGTGGGTGTTTTAAGTGAAGCATAATCCAGATGGTTCTGTTGAGCGTTTGAAGACACGTCTTGTTATACAAATTTTACTCAATGCTATGTGATTTGTTATGATGAAACCTTTTTCGTTGCTAATAATAAACTTAACAGTGCTCGTGTATTGATCTCTTGTGGTATATAATGGCTGGCCCTTATATCAGTTGGATACTAGAATGCGTTTCTTAATGGTGGTTTGACTAAGAACGTTTATATGCAGTAGCCTTCTTGTTAATGAGATTGCAAGGGAGTTTCTTGTGTGTCATTTACGTAAGTCTATTTATTTATGGCCTCAAACTATTTTCTCGCGTTTGGTTTGACAAACTCGGTCAGATGGTTCAGGTAATTGCGTTTACTCGATGCACTATTGATTTCTCTTTATTCACTCATCGCCAGTGTTCTAAATGAAGTCCGCCTAGTCCGCCTAGGCGGTAGGCGGTCTCTCTCTGCACCGCTTTTCGGTAAACGATGGAGTAGGCGGCCAAGGAAAGTTGGCGGTAAAGGCGGAGGTGAGGCGGCGTAGGCGAAGCAATGCCTAACAAGATATTTTGACCAAAAATGTTTTGTAAGCATTATTGGCCTATGGTTTACTTTTACAAAACTAAAACTTTATATATCTTCGTTCTACAACTTAGTTATGCATGGAACACCCTTAAAATATGCATATTATGCAAAAAAAAGTGGTAAAATAGTAAAAATTGTTTAAAATATATCGATCGCCTAGGCGGTAGGTGGACTTTCTCCGCCGCGCACTCGCCTACCGCCATTTAGAACCTTGCTCATCGCAGACATCAAGGGACACTGATTCTCTTGATTTATGTTGATAATATTATGATTACTCGGTGATGATATTGTTGGAATCTCTATGATAATGAGTAGTTTTTTGTTCTCATTTCCATACCAAGAATTTGGATATTCTTCGTTATTTGGTAGATCGTGGTTGCAACTTATTTTATCTCAGTAGAAGTATTCTATGGATCTTCTGCATGAGACTGATTATCTTTGATATAAACCAGCTGATACTCCTATGGATGTGAATTTGAAGCTCTTTTCACTTGGTTCTACATCTGACACTTTGCTACCTAATTCTGATTATTATAACGTCTTATGGGCAAGTTGATCTATCTGACTGTCACTCGTCCAAACATTTTATTTGATGTGAGTACTATGAGCCAGTATATGCATTATCCTCGGGTATCTTATCTTCAGGCCTTTGAGCGTATTCTTTGCTACATGAAAAAATTTCCTGGCCATGGTCTTGTTTATCAGTTTTCCTCGTCTCTCTTGCAGACCACTAACTCAGATGCTGATGGTTTTGTGGATGATCAGCGTAAGACCAGTGGATTCTGTACTTACTTTGGTGGCAACCTTGTTTAAGAAACAGTCAGTTCCTGCGTGCTCTTCTATTGAAGCTGAGTATCGCTTGATGGTCCATGCGGTTTCTGAGCTCACATGGCTAAAGAGCTTACTTATAGATCTTGGTGTCACTCTTTCTTCACCTGCAATTCTCTTATGTGATAACCAGATAGCCATTCATATTGTTACCATTTTTCATGAGCTTACCTAGCATGTTGAGATTGATTGCCACTTCATTCGTGAGAATGTCAAGCTTTGTGAGGTTCAACTTCAACATATTTCTGCTACATCACAGATAGCTGATATCTCACCAAAGCTTTGCCTTGCCCTCTTTACCTTTAGTTTTTTTCCGAGCTTGGAGCTCTCGACGTCTGAGCTCCAGCTTGCTGTGGAGTGTAGAAGATAGCCAATATTACGTCGTGTTTGTTCTTCATTGTATGGCCTATGTGCCTATTTTGTTCTTACTTTTAGTCCTACATTGGATAGGCTCAAGGAGGGATGTGTCCCATTAGTCTATAAATGTGTACTCTCTTTATTAATGGAATCAAGTTCATTAGGTTGAGCCACCTTCTCAACAGTAAATTATACCTGTAAAAGACTTATATAGAGGAAGCAACATAAGTGTACCTTCAACAATATAAGATATTCAGAAAAAAAACAGCTCTATGTGAATCAAAAATAAAATGTATATTCATTTTATTATTGTGCTTTCATTCTTCTGAAAACTGATTTATATCACCAACGATAATGCATGTTTATTTGAAGTACTTTTACTTTGGCATGTTACAGTGCAGACACGGATATAGTTAAGGCACGATAGATACTCCATACATACATTTTCAGATAGGTACAATATAGATAAGACACGATAGATACGGGATGCATACATTTTCAGATAGGTACAATATAATATAGTCAACTATGTTGCACGAGTATGGTCACGGATAGGGGTTTGGACATGTTACAGTTACAGTTACGAACACCATTTTCTTGTGTTAGTTCAACATAGCCTTGGTTGGTACAGTACTTTGTTTTAGTTACAGAATGATCTTATTTAATATTTAACTTACCTTCAGCTTCAAGATAATATATTTACTGATGCACATTTTGAGTCTAGTAACAAAGTCGATGACATATCTAACATGCATTTGTTGCTCTCTACTTCTCTATTAATCACTGTTGAAGTGTTTTCCCTTCTTTTAGGTGTTGATATTTCATATGACATTTTATCATTTGCTCTTATAATAGAATTCTCTTCATGGTTCTCCCTAGTGCTGAGTAGCTGTTTATTGGGTTCATAAGCATGCTTCTAATTTGTTGCGTGGTAGTGATTGCATAACAACCATCAGCGATTGTTGTAGCCACTGAATACATTCTAAACATGCTTTATAATGCTCATGCAAGTTGATCCAGATAACTTGGAGAAAAGCTTTGTTGTTATTGTCATGTTTTGTTATGCATGTCTTTATATTGTATGTATGTCATCTTTCAACTATGTGTTCATTTGACGAGGTTTCTGGGTTTTGGCACTAATTTCTTCTCTCAATCACGTTGGTGTTTGTCGACCTTATACTTAAGTTTCTCATCTTCTATGCTGGAATTGGTTGCTAAATCACTGTTATCACCTTTGTTAAATTGCTCCATCTTTTAAACAGAAACTGATACTCTTTCTGTGTTGTTAATCTCTATGGTAACACACCTGCAGGACAAAACCGTTTCAGTATTTGAGACGACAATCCGGATTCTCGGTGGTCTACTCTCAGCTCATCTCATTGCTAGCGATTATGCCACGGTAACTTATCTTCTTTGATGCAATATTTGTTTGTATTAGAAATATTGAGGTTCTTTCCACTGGTCGACTGAATGTAGGTGTGATTACACATATGCTAATCGCGCAGTTATTAGTAACATCATCATATATCCTTTTGGCAAACACGATCGTCAAACACTCGAACAGGCTTATTTTCCAAGTATGGCGAACTGGCTGCATAAACCATAATTTGTCATGTTATGTAAATCTAATATAACCTTTAATTTATTTGCTTCACAACCGTCTTTCAAAGTTTCTTAAGTAGTTATGTGGTGTGTGATTGAATCCAGTCTTCAATTCTTAAATTGTGAATGTAGGTCCATCAAGGAATCAAATTGTGACCTGGGACTGTCGCATTATTTGGAATTCAAAATTGTTGGTCATCTTTAAGTTTAGTTCTATATGTCACCAGAAAACTCCATTTATGCTCATTAGTGAAAGTGCTCTGAATGTTTACCATGCTATTACTAACGAATCAACATAGTGGTGTCAATGGATGTAGCTTTTACGATTATTCAGTACTGTGTTGCACGAATTCTCCTCCGGAGGATCGTATTCATGCCCGTATCCGTATCCGTATCCGGACAATTATTAGACATGATACTTCTTTGATAGTCCTTTGAGATATGGCTCACATATGTCTAGCCTCCAAAGGGCCCAAAACATAGTTGGATTGTAACAAACCTAATCGAGATACGAGAGAGCAATATTAATCCTTTCTATAACTTTTTAGAGCCTAGTTACTATACAAAACATGCTTAAATATAGATATTACTACTAATGTATAAAACATGTATATCAATATGTTTTCATTTGTATATATAGCCGTATCCATGCCGTACCCATATCCCAAAAATTTCTACATACTCCGAATCCTTATCATTTCTGATTTCCTATCGGTGCTAAGCAAAGATTCAGTATAAATAGTTCAATTGTAAGTCCACTCATCTAGACTGGGTCCACACCATTTAACCATAAGGCCTTGAACTGACGGTCTCTCCCTGCGCTAAGCCAACTTATGAACTATATATATATATATATATATATTTTATATATATATATATATATATATATCGTCCCCACGGGAAGAGGAGCTCCAGTCGGGGGGGCTTGATGATCAGACCGTGGCCAACCCAGATTGGACCTTGACTCTCTCCAGGATTCAGGCCCATTTTGCACCTTTCTCGGGGACGGGGATAGGGGAGGATATAGATCTGACGGACGGGACACTTCCCTCGGGTGTCAGTCCAGATGGAGTTCAGGGGGACCCTACATTAATTAATTAATGTCGGTCCTTGCCTGGAACATTCGTGGTGGGTGTTCCATTGGGAGATGGAGGGAGATTAGTGGAGTTCTGAAGAGGGAGAAGTGTGACATTCTATTCTTCTCGAGACGAAGATTAGAGAGGAGACTATGTTATCTCGCAGGATGCCTGCGAACTGGACGCATATCCACAACCTGGATCTTTGTGATATGGCTAGGATCTGGGTTCGGTGGAACAGAGATAGTTGGGAGGGGGAACAGGTTCTGATGACAGAGCAGCTTATTGGCATTTCCTTTGTAAACAAGGGAGGATTCCACTTCATTCTTGGAGCAATTTATGGACACAATGATAGGCGGCTTCGGGAGACCTTGTGGGAGGACATTGTGCGAGTAGGTCGTATGGCGGAGCACCTGCATCTCCTCCTGCTGCTTATGGGAGACTTCAATGCCATGCTGCATCGACAAGAGAAGGTAGGAGGTCATCCAGTGCCGGATCCGATCTTATACGACTTCCAGAGGTGTCTCCTCTTGTCTGTGCTGAGGGGACTGGAGAGAGCCGGACACATCTGGATATGGCACAATAAGGCGGTCCACAACAGGATTGCCCGTCAGCTGGATCGGGCTTTGGAAAATAGCGAATGGTTTCGCTACTTTCCGAATTCCATGACGGGAGGGCTAGCGGCAGGGACCAGCGATCACTCTCCTATCCGGGTTGGTCTCTCTGAGAGGCCCACTTGGAAGATTCGGCCATTCTGGTACAACAATGGCTGGTACCTTTCTGCTGGATATGAGGAGGTTGTTATGGGAGGGCTTCAGTATACTCGGGAGGGCACGACTCAGTTTCGTATGACTCACAAACTCAAACAGGTCAAGAGAGCTATTCGGGATTGGGTGAAGAAGATGCCGCGATCTTCCCTGGAGGAGAAGGAGGCCGAGCTTCGTGAGGTTCAAGAAGCTTTGCAGTCTGACATGCTGAGCGGGGAGTCGGCGGCTAGGGAGCGGGACCTGATTGCGGAGGTCAACATCTTGAGGCTTCAGCAGGAGATTAGTGCGGCCTAGAGGGCCAAGTGTTCATGGCTCAAGGATGGGGATCGGTGCACCAAGTTCTTCTATGATGTGATCCGTGCCAGACAGCACCGGAACAGCATCCCCAGGCTGCTTAACGGCGAGTGCAAGCTTGTTGGCGACCCAGTGGAGATTCAGAAGGAGGCAGTCAGGTTCTATTCTGACTTATATCAGCAAACTGATTATCCCATCACGTTCCAAGGCCTTGTCACGAAGAGGCTGGTGACTCACCATGGGAATAGCTTGCTGTTGGCCCCTGTGAGATTGGAGGAGATGGAGGATATTGTGATGAAGGCAGATCCAAATAAGGCTCCGGGGCCTGACGGCTTCTCTTGTGGGTTCTTTAGACGTCATTGGGGTGACCTAAAGTTTCCAGTTCTGGAGGCGGTGCAGGAGTTTTTTTTGGAAGGAAAGTTGTTGAAGGAGTTGAATCACACTTTCTTGACCCTGGTTCCGAAGAAGGAGGGTGCGACCTCCCTCGTCGACTTCAGACCTATTGCGTGTTGTAATTACCTATACAAGATAATTACTCACATCGTGTGTCGGCGTATGGAGGGGATTATGCAGGGCTTGGTGTCTCGGAATCAAGCGGCTTTCATCAAGGGGTGTTCGATTGCTGAGCACAGTCTTCTTGCACATGAGATGGTGAGGGATTTCAACAAGCCGGGTGGGATGAAGGCATGCGTGAAGCTGGATTTGCGAAAAGCCTATGACACGGTCAACAGGGACTTCCTCTGCCACCTTATGCTTGCTATGGGGTTTGATGAGAGATGGGTGGCAAGGGTGAGGGAATGCATATGCTCTCCCACATTTTCGGTCCTCATTCAGGGTACTCCATATGGATGCTTCTCGAGCAACAGGGGACTGCGGCAGGGGGATCCTCTCTCTCCGTACCTGTTCACTCTGGTGATGGAGTACTTCACTTGTATGATGGACCTGGCGGTGTATAGTAGAAAGATTGTTCCTCTTTTCAGGCAGGTCAAGCCGGTGGTGTCCCACTTGATATATGCTGACGACCTCTTGGTATTCCTGCATCCATCTATGAGGGGGATGAGGGCGCTTTCAGATATTATGGAGGAGTTTGGGAGGTTGTCCGGTCTGCAGCTGAATAGAGAGAAGAGCAGGGTCTATTTCAGCTCTCTGTGCACACTCAAGGAGGAACGGGCCCTTGCTCTGGGAGTGGAGAAAGGAGAGTTACCGGTGAAGTATCTGGGGGTTCCGTTGACGGTCAATTATGCCAGGGACCATGATTCTCTCAGCCTGGTGGATTTTGCCCAAAGGAGAGTGGAAGGCTGGCAGGCAGCTGAACTGTCCTTTGGTGGCCGTATTGAGCTGGTGAGGTCTGTTATCTCTGGCATCGCTATGTTTTGGTTGCAGTCGATTCAGATTCCGGTAGCTACCATAAGGAAGGTGGAGTCCATTTGTGCTAATTTCATCTGGAGAGGAGATATGCATGCGATTGCTTGGGAACAACTCTGTCGGACCCGGAAGGAAGGAGTGGGGTTGCGAACTCTTCGGGCGGTTAGGGAGGCATCTGGGGTGCGGATGGCGTGGCGGTTCATCAAGGGAGGTTCCTTTTGGGCAGAGTGGCTGGCTAGCAGATATGTGCGACGGATGAATTTCTGGACATGCAGGATTGATAACAATTTCTCGGTCTCATTTAAGGCTATACTTAGGTGTAGACCGGTCCTACAGTCCGCTATATGCAGGATTATGAAAGATGGGACGAATATTAATCTCTGGCTGGACCCGTGGATGGGTAATGGCTCCCTTCTGGAGATCTTGGGGGCACAGATGGATAGAGAGGTGAGCAGGGGAGTGAAATGTAGTCGGATCATCAGGAATGAGAGCTGGAGGCCTAAGGAGTATCCATTCACGGCTCAGCTTGGAGAGGCGATTCGTCGGATCACTATCGATACTAGCCAGACTGCGGACTCCTGGAGTTGGGTTGATCCTGGTTCGGTTGGAGAGTCAGGGATATTCAGTTTTAAAAGTTGCTATAATCTGGTTCGGACCCCACATGACAGGATTGCGGAGTATGACTTCATCTGGGCAAAGGAGATTGCCCTCAAAATGTAGCTTTGTTCATACAGACTCCTCCTAGGCAGGTTGATGACACGGGACAGACTTATTAGGTTGGGATGCAGATTTCAGACCCGAAGTGTGTTCTCTGTACGTGTGACGCGGAGTCTATGGGCCACCTATTCTTTGAGTGTCCGTGGACTTGGCACATCTGGGAGGAGCAGTGCATGCGATCGTTGGGTGGAGTTGGCAGTGCCAGAGATATCTGGGGGATCCTCAGCTGGATTAGAGACCGCCGAGGTATGGACCCTGATTGGGCCAAGATGGCTAGAGTTAGACTTGCAGCATCAGTCTGGCATGTCTGGAGGGAGCGCAACAGACGTATCTTTGAAGGACTGGCTACTCCGCCAGTAGGAATTCTACATAATATAGAATTCGATGTATTTGTAATGGCCCCTTAACTGGGGAGGGAGATGTGAGAATAGTGTATTGTAATACCTTTACTGTGATTTGTGTGGAATAAAATTTACCCTTATTCCAAAAAAAAAAAAATATATATATATATCATAACTTAGAGAGGTTGAGGGTATCATGATTCCATAGACCTTGTGTCCTTGAGCAGTTGTGTATCCTCTTCAATGCTCTTGTGACGCAACTTGTTATGATCCCTTTAACATTATTATGCTGAAACTTACATTCTACTACAGTATTGGGTCTTGTTTTCGTGGGTTATCATCTTCATGGAGTTGTTCTTCTAGTAGTTTCATGGTTCTCAAATGAGGTGTTATCCACGGGTCCCATTCATATCAATTTTTATACATTTCCATAACCATCACAGTTTGTGCCACTCTTTCTTGCACTAGGCCTTGTGAACACAGCTGAAGAATGATGTTTTTAGTATTCTCTTACATGGGAGCACTAACATCTGTTTCTTCTTGAATTATAAGATTTTGGACAGAAGTTTCATGCATGTTGTGATAGTATTCTTCCAAGTGATTCTACCCAGCCGAGTCCCATTAATTGGACATCCTAGCTATGGATTTTTTGAGAGAGTCAGATAGGCATGACTGATTATTATTGGAGCTGGAGATTCTCAAGTTAGGCATGTTCGCCATAATACATTGGAGATGCTAAACTCTCCGTAGCAATGCTATTTTTGCTTAAGCATTATAACCTTGATTTGCATCCAAAATTGAGACGTTCTGCCTAAATACCATGATCTACTTTACTCCTGGTCCCAGTAACTTGTAAATATCTTGAATTTTATTTATTTCGTTGTGATTTCCACTACTTAAACCTTAAACAATTGCACAACACCATCACCTACTTTACTCCTGGTCCCGGTAACATGTAAATATCTTGAATTTTTCATCAAGTGTATAACCTTAGGTATATAGTAATTCTTAATTCATTTCATTGTGATTATCATTACTTAAATCTTAAACAATTGCATTTAGGCTGCTTGCTTCTATTCAATTTATTAGTTCACAACCGTTTATCAATCTTATAGAGTGGATTGTCAATCTCGATGTTTTTCAATTCGAAGGTGTTAAGTTTGGAGACCCTCATGAGCGACTCCCAGAACTAGGAAAAGAGAAAAATGAGGAACACACCATAAATGAATTGGACATTAATAACGTGATTACTTTATTGGTGAAGGGGATTGGTGTTTGGCATATACTGGCTCCCTTATTTGCAGTCTTGTAATAGAAAATTCTCAGCAGATTGTTATTTTTTCCAGGGCATGAAGCTACAGTTTTACGATGATGAATTGCTTCATTTAGCTGAGGATTTGGCTAAGAGATTGCTACCTGCATTTGACACCCCTACAGGTTCAGCAATCCTTCACTAATGCTGTTGAAGCTATTATATACTAGCAAGTATTATGCAAATGGAACATTTCTATCATGGAGACAGAAGCGGTTATTGCAGTGAACTTATTAGTTCGTATAGTACTATGACAACAAATTTATGAGGCCCATTAGGAGTTTGTTTGTTTGAGATTAAAGGACCAATCACTTACTCTCGCCGCCCCCGCCCCCACCCCCACCCCCCCACCCCCACCCCACCACACCACACACACACCCCACCACCACCACCGCCACCACCACTCATTGGGGTGTCCGACATTTGGTAAGGCTCACTATGAGTCTGAATGGCAATATGGGTTCAGGCTGCTGCTTTCTGAAAAAGGACAAATTTGGATAGCGAAGATATAATGTAGACATGGTTATGATCAAGATCTATAACCAAATTGGTAAATGGAGAAAACAATTGTCAAAATGGTCTAATGGTCTTTAGAACTAATGGTCTTTAGAACTCTCTTCCCTTGAGCGCATAACTGCTGGACAAAAAAATGTTAAACATAATTTTCCGTTTTATGATATAACTAATAGATGTACTAACCTATCAAACTATGTGACTGTAGTAAGTGTAAATTAATTTTTCTGATACAAGAGTAAAGGTTAACTCTTGTAATAGAAGTTGAGAAGGCAAACCCGTGGAGAAAATCATCCAAAGCTAGAGAATATTGGTATTAAACTTCACATTTAGAATGCATGTAATGTTAAAAGGAAAACAGAGAAATCATAAGGCAGGGCTTCTTACTAGCTGGGGGGGGGGGGGGGGGGGGGGGAGAGAGAGAGAGAGAGAGACCATTCTTGAAATGAGACAGATTGGTTGGCATGAAAATGAAAGTTAGGATTTAGTGCAAGGGAAGAACACCAGTTCACTTTGAGCATGTTATGTACATTGACTACTTGCACCACATTTGATACTAAAGTAATCTCAAAACATACTAGATGAAATATTTGGATCACTTATGTGGACAAGATATGCTAAACTAGTCATTGATTATAATTGTAACTAACCATTAACAGGTGTTAGTGGTTTTGGATGTTCTTTTTCACTCCCTGTCCCAATGTCACAAAAATGAATACAATTTCCTATAGCAAATCATATCATATTACCTCTCCATCTAGACTTTTTAGTCTATGCGAACTTGGAGGTTGCTCTTTGGTTGCATGGGCTTAAACTGCATCACTATAAGATAGGTCTGCCCAAGGTTATAAAAGTCAATAGGCGGGAGTCGAACGAGCACCAGACATCTACCCCCGCCTATGCACCATCTAATTATAGGCGGTCCAAAAAAAAACAATCCAAAAAATTTGCTAAAAATTGTCCCTAAATTCCAAATAATCTGGTTCTCAGATGTCAGACAGGTACTGGGTGGGCACCGGACGGACACCTGGCGTCGACTAATCTCGATTTTTAGAATATTGGGTCTGCCTACTCCCCAACTAGACTTTTGGATTGTACTCATGGCCATCCCATGGTCATTGCTACCTAGCTAGGAATCAACATAGACGGTTGATGTCAGGCATAATTGTCAACGGTGCAAAGGTTTCCTAGCGCCTCGATGCAAGACGCAGCGTATAGCATAGGCCTTTCTTTTATTAAGACGTACTTTTTGATTTTTTTGGAAAAATCATTTATCCTACATTATACATAACATGACAATATATGCTTGAATAAAATAAATCCAACGGTTCTTAGAAAAAATCTGCATAAGTATCATCAAGTTAAATCATATCTAAAAGCTAAAACACAAAAATATAGAAGTCATTGACTTATAAAAGTCAACGGTGCCATATACTTCCATGTTCCTATTGAGCTGAATATAATTGATAAATTTGCATCCCTAATAGGAAAAGAGAGTGACCCAACTAATTTGTCATATTCAGATTTCTATCTACATAAGACAAGGGCTGTGAGACATTAGCAACCCTAGGTAGCATTTTTGATGGATCAAGCATCTATATTGATCCTAATAGTATGAGTTTGATGCTAATAACCGCCTACATCTACATAAGAAGGTAGGTGAGGATGAAGAAACTCTATTAGGCAGGTAGACATATGTTTTGCAATTGCCTGTGCTACTAGTCTGACAACATAATCAAGAATATGCAGTCAAATTAGATTCTTCTGCACAAGATACAAGATGATTTGTCCAATAAATCACTACTGTGGGACACAACTGAGTGCACAATGTACAATAGAAATAATGAGATAATTATTATTGATGAGAGACTACATATATATATATATATATATAGGAGAGGCTAGCCTCCTCTCCTATTATTCTAAGCAATGTGGGACTAAAGCCCATTAACTAATAACTCTAATATAACACTTAACACCCTCCCTCAAGCTGGAGCATAGATGTCAATCATGTCAAGCTTGTTACATAAAAATTGAACCCGAGGACCCAGAAGAGGCTTTGTGAAGATATCAGCTATCTGGTCGCCGGTCCTCGCATGTTGAAACTTTATCACTCCCTTTGTATATTCATCACGAACAAACTGAATGTCAAGTTCAATATGCTTCGTCCGTTCATGAAATATTGGGTTGGTGGCAATGTGAATAGCAGACTGGTTATCACACCATAGATCTGCCACTTGAGATCCTGCGTCTTCTTCCAGTTCGTGTAGGAGATGCTTCATATATAATATCTCTGACGTGCCATGAGCAATAGCTCGATATTCTGCTTCTGAGCTTGAGCGTGCTATCACACTTTGTTTCTTGCTCTTCCATGACACTAGATTTTCGCCAATAAATACTGAGTAGCCAGATGTTGACCGTCTATCTGTCAGGCTTGCTTCCCAGTCAGCATCAGTAAAACATTCAATGCGAATGTGTCCATTATTCTCCATTCGAATTCCTTTTCCTGGATTCTTTACTAGATAACACAGAATCCTGAGAACTGCTTGCCAGTGCGGAATTCTTGGAGAAGCTATAAATCTACTTGCAACACTCACTGCAAAAGAAATGTTCGGACGCGTCATAACCGCCAAGTAGTTGAGTTTTTCAACTACTCGACGATACTGATCTGGATTGGTCATAAGGACCCCTTCGTCTGGAAGTAACTTCGTCCCTGGATCCATAGGTGAGGTTGCTCCCTTTGCTTGCATCATGTCTGCATCATTTAGTATGTCCAGCATATACTTTTTTTGAGACATTACAATGTTCCGCTTATCCCGTGTGACCTCAATGTCCAAGAAATAGTTCAAGGATCCCATATCCTTGATTTGAAATTGTTCTCTAAGAAACTTCTTGAGACTTGAAATACCCTGGCTGTCATCTCCCGTGATTACAATATCATCAACGTAGACACCAAGGAGTATTCTTCCAGCAGATGTGTGTCGATAGAAGATTGAATGGTCCTTCTTTGATTGACACATGCCAAATTGAGTAACATGTGTAAATCGACCAAGCCATGCACGAGGTGATTGTTTCAGACCATAGAGGGCCTTCCTCAGATGACACACTTTACCCTTCCTTGCAACTAACCCGGGAGGTTGCATCACATATACCTCTTCATCAAGATCCCCGTAGAGAAAAGCATTCTTTATATCCAACTGAAGTAACGACCAGTCATATCGAATGGCCAAGGCCATAAGGACACGAACGGATGTCATTTTGGCCACAGGAGAGAATGTCTCAAAGTAATCCTCACAATAGGTTTGAGAGTATTCTTTGGCCACCAGACGAGCCTTCAGTCGATCAAGAGTGCCATCCGGTTTCACCTTAATCGTGAACACCCATTTGCAGCCGACTGCCTGTTTACCAGTAGATAAGTCGACTAAGTCCCAAGTATGATTTTCTTGGAGATCTTTCATCTCCTCGTTCATAGCAGCACGCCAACCAGGATGTCGGAGACCCTCCTCAGCGGTCTTGGGGATCTGAATTCCATCAATAGTAGCCACCAGAGACTGAGCGTGACTAGTAAGTCCTTTGTAGCTGTCAACATACAAGGGATGATCACGACAGGCACGACGAGGACGTTCTGGAGGCAGAACCGCCGGAGATGCTGGCGGAACTGGTGGAGCTGCTGGTGGAACAGATGGAGGCAACTCATTGGAGCCGGAGCTGCTGGTAGAACCAGAGGAGGGTGATTCTGTGGGCGATGTTGGCAATGGCTGAATTGGTGTATGTGGACCATCTGCCTGGGAGACTGGCTCGGTAAGGGAGGACACCCGTACGGAAAGCTGTTGTGTTTGAGGAGAAAATAACAAAAAATTCTTTTCTGGATAGACCAGAGGAGCCGGACCTGTTGATTGTGGGAATGGTGGAAATTCTGTTTCTACAAAGGTAACATCCCGAGTGAAAAAATATCGCTTTAAAACAGGGGAGAAACACCGATACCCTTTCTGATCTTTAGGATACCCAAGAAAAATACATTGTATTGCCTTAGGATCTAATTTAGAAAGGGTTGGTCGGGTATCCCGAATATAGCATAAGCAGCCAAAGATGGGAGAGGCAGAGGAAATAGTTCTCGTCCAGGAAAAAGCCTAGAAAAGGGAGAGCTACCATTGAAAACAGACGGTAGCATGCGGTTAATAAGATAGCAAGCAGTAAGAACCGCATCCGACCAAAATCGCTTGGGAGTACGTGCTTGAAACATAAGAGCACGTGTTGTTTCCCATAAATGACGATTCTTGCGTTCGGCTACACCATTTTGTTGTGGTGTGTACGCACAAGAGGTTTGGTGTATGATGCCATTGAGGGCCAGATATTTATCGAGATCACGAGATAAATACTCACGGCTATTGTCACTCCGAAAAGTTTTGATTAGAAGACAAAATTGTGTTTTTATTTCAGCATGAAAGTTGTACCAGATGTTAAATAATTCAGAACGATTTTTTATCAAATAAACAAAAGTGACACGTGAGTAATCATCGACAAAAGTAACAAAGTACTTAAAACCCATTACAGAGGGACATGGTCCCCATATATCAGAATGTACCAGCTCAAAAGAAGCGGAAGCAATTTTATTTGGACTAACCGGATAAGGAACCCGATGATGCTTAGCTAAACTACATGGCTCACAATGAAAAGAAGAGAAAATATCTAAAGATGGATACATTTTCTGGAGAGCTTGGGACGATGGATGGCCTAACCGACAATGTAACTCGACAAGATCGAGTTTTATGCCGGCACAGACAACAGAAGGAGTTGTGTCAAACAGGTACAAGCCTCCAGCCACATGCCCCTTACCGATAGTTTTTCCAGTTTTCAGGTCCTGAAAAACACAACCATCAGGGAAGAATATTACCGAGCAATGTAGTTCATGAGTAATTTGACTAATAGAAATTAAACTGAATGGATTTCCAGGAGTAAGCAGTACAGAATTGAGTGACAGTCCGGAACAAAGATTGGCATTACCACGGCCTCGGACTGTCAGGGAACCGCCATTGGCAACAGTAATGCCAGAAGCACGACGAACAGGTACATAATCATGTATCATATCTGCGTCACAAGTCATGTGAGAGGATGCACCAGAATCAATTATCCATTGCAGCAATTGCTTGGGTTTCACTATGCACGCGGCTGAGTATCCGGCTGTGGAACAAGACGTGGATGCTTCACCATGACGTTGAGCCTAGAAATCAAGGAACTCTGTATACGAGTCTGAAGCCATCTGAATAGAACGAACACCATCATCAGGGGCATCAGTGGTGATATTAGCAGCAGGTGATTTAGTGCATTGCCAATAGAAATGGCCAAGCTGACCACAGTTAAAGCATGTGCGCGGTCTTCCTCCATCCGGAGTGGTCTCAACGACTTTGGCAGCCCGAAGGACACGATAGTGTGCTTCCAACAGGGACGGTACATCAGATCCAGCAATAAGCTGAGAACGAGCAGAGTCCGCATCAGGACGGAGAGAGGCGAGATAAGCCATGACATGAAGCTGCTCACGTTGAGCCCGTGCTATATTAATATCCGACGTAAGAGGTAATACGCGGTCGATCTCATCCGTCATAGCTTAAAGGCCCGTAAATGATCTTTATGAGATTTGTCTCCTTGATTTGCTCGGTACACACCAACGACCGAGTCATATATACGAGATAAATCGCGTTTACCATCAAACGCCGCCGCCAACATTTCCCATAACTCCTTCACGGAGTCTGTATTTTGAACCATATCTTCCACCGACGGTTTCATGGAATTCATCAACTGTGTAAACAGTCGACTGTCATCTGTCTCCCATTGCTCAAAGATGGGATCATCGTCTGCTGGAGGGTTGTCAGTCAGATGTTTGGACAACCGCATTCCTCGAAGTGTATTCTCGACATTCTTTCTCCATGTCGAGTAGCCCTCTGGCCCTTCCAACCATCGATCGACAAGTCGAATAGAGGAAATCGTCGTGCTAGTGCCTGCTATTATGTTGCCGACACTAGTATCTGTGGCACTGCTATTCGTCGTAGAGTCTCCCATTTGTCAGAGATTCGACTGTCGATGTGTTCTTTCCACTTGATAAACACAACAACTCTGCCAATGCGCTAAAAACGGAGCCAGAACCGACATACGCGCATAGAAAGCAGAGAGTGTGGATCACAAGCCAGGACAGAGAGAGAACGCATGTTAACCTCTGATAGATCCTGGTGTGAAGATCAAGGAAAGAAACAAAAATTCATGCACAACAAATCATATGTGTGCTCTTTGTTAAATTTTCAGCATTGATGGACAGTGGTTCCAACAAGTGTTTCTCCTCTGAGAATTCCAACAATGATTTTTTTTTTAGAAACTAAACTAGGATTTGGAGGGTGTGGGTGGCGGCTGATGGAAGAAGAGGGTTAGGGTTAGGGATGGGAGGCATCGGGGGGGGGGGGGAGGGCTGACAGGGGGTGGGGGGCTGACAGGGGTGGGTCGGGGGGGGGGGGGGGCAGCAGCAGCGGGGGTAGGGGGCAGCAGCAGCAGGGGTAAGGGGGGCGCTGACAGGGGGGGTGCAGCAGCAGCGGAAGGGGGAGGGGTCGGGGGGGGACAGCAACAGCGGGGGGAAGGGGGGCGGGTTTTATTTTTGTGGGGATTAGGGTTTTGTGGAGAGGGAGAATGGGGGATGACGGCTAGGGTTTTGGCTCTGATACTATGTAGAATAGAAATAATAAGATAATTATTATTGATGAGAGACTACATATATATAGGAAAGGCTAGCCTCCTCTCCTATTAGTAATGTGGGACTAAAGCCCATTAACTAATAAGTCTAATATAACACTTAACACACAAGAATAATGCCAAGTCTAACATGCAGATAAGTCTAACATGCAGATACGATGTAACATAAAATGTATGCATGTTTAATTGTACTATATCTAAATGATTAACATAATCACAATCGTGAGAGCATTTTACAAGACAACAAGAACATGAGAATGATAGCATGGTATCACATAATTCTCAAAAAGAGAGAAAAACAAGTTAGGTCAAAGAATGAGAAAATTGATATACTGATATTATGATTTATAAAGAAGAACGTACACGGTCAGAGAGAAGGGCTAAGATCAATTTACGAAACATAAAGTAGAGGATCACGTTGTCCAATGGTTAGCCACAAAGGAAATGACGAGTTCTGTCATAAAATGTGATTATCCATGAAACCAATTGGAAAACAAAAAAAAGCATAAGAGAGGATAAAAAAGCAGCATAATTTTTTTTACCTTTAGGCGGAGAGGGGAGAGGGGAGAGAGGGAACTAGAGGCAGAGGGGGGGGGGGGGGGGTAGAAATAGAGGCAAAGAGGGGGGAGAGAAATAGAGGCATACTCTCTCTCCTCTATGTTATTAGACTTAATTTACTTAGGATTTGGTTCGGGTCGGGTTGTTAGTGGGTAGGAACTAGGCACCAACCTGACCCAAATTCATTAATCAAAACATAATTCATTAAGGCGTGCCTTTTTGTGCCTCGCTAAGGCGCTCTCTTTTGGTGCTTCTTTTGAACCTCGCGTCACCATGCTCATGAGAGTGGCTAAGGGTGCATCGTGCCTTGCGTCATAGTGCGCGCCTTAGCACATCCTTAACAACTTGACATTAGGTCAACAACATATCATAAAAACTGTCAATTATTTTTAGAGAGCATTCTTATGCTCCATAAACGATCCTATTCTGGCGGGAGAAGGCTTGTTCAAGTTTAAGCTGGAAAATTACTTCATGCAGCAAGCGAATTCAACACATCGTCATCATCTAAATCCGACATTAGGCCAACAACTCGCATAATAATAGCCGACTACAATAACTATTAGTTGTTTTATGGAGCGTTCTTATGCTCCATAGATGCCCCATTTTGATGGGAGAATGCTTGAATGGTGATGAGCTCTCGGATTTGGCTGCTACATCAAGTACTTTACAAGTCAACCTACATTTTGATCAGTGTCATGCATCAGCCACTGACTTGGGAGCTTTCTCTGAGGGGTTCCTTTCTTATGTAGAGGCACATTTTTCTTCTAAATCTGCTTTTGGAAGCAAACAACTTTGCACATTGTATTGATCTTGAAGAGTATTAGTGGGTTAACATGAGAAGATTGGCCTAATGGGTTCTCTTTTCTTTCCGTTCGGTTCGGTAAAGCTTTTTGAAATCTCTTCTATCCTATCCGTTCAGTTTTGTTCGAAAAGTTCGGGTGCGGAGTCAGATTCTTTTGAGAAAACGAATGCTTCTGCTTCCTATACCATGGAATTTGCTACGAAGTTCAATGCACCTCACAGAAGCCAAGAGTACGAATATTTTCCATTTGACCCCTGAAAAGAGCTTCTTACTCCCCCGAAGCAACTACTCCCATTATGCAATATTCTAAAAATCGGCCTAGGCGGCGCCTAGGCGCTAGGCGGCCGCCCGCCGCACCGAAAACCCCCTAGGCGGCCGCCCGCCGCACCGAAAACCCCCTAGGCGACGGTCCTAGGCGGTTTCGGTCTAGGCGGCCCCTAGGCGGCCCTTAGGCGGCCAATTTTTTTTAAAAAATAAAAAAAAAAGGAAACAAAATTACATACTTACCTGCCGCCGTCGCCGCCGTCGTCGTCGCTGCCGTGGTCGTTGCCGTCGTCGTCGCCGCCGCCGCCGTCGTCGTCGTAGTCGCCGGTGGTGGTGGCGGCGACGGCTGGTGGTGGTGGTGGCTGCTGCTGCTGCTGCTGCTGCTGCTGCTGCTGCTGGTGGTAGCGGTGGTGGTGGTGGTGGTGGGAGGGGAGGAGGAGAGGGGAGCGGAGGAGGAGAGGAGAGGGGAGGTGGTGGGAGGGGAGGAGGAGAGGGGAGGGGAGGGGAGGGGAGGAGGAGGAGGAGGAGGAGGAGGAGGAGGAGAGGAGAGGGGAGGAGGAGGAGCGGAGGGGAGCGGAGGGCTGCATTTGCTGTCTCTCTCCTCCCCCCCTACATATATATATATATACATATTAAAAAAAAAAAAATCGGCGCCTAGGCGCCTCCTAGGCGCCCTAGGCGCTAGTCGGCCCTCCGGCGCACCGACTCCGCCTAGCGATTTTTACAACATTGCCATTATGTCACTAATTGTGATCACTGTTGTAAAAATCCGACTAGTCCCCGACTAGTCGGTAGTCGGCCTTTGCCGACTCGACTAGGGGCTAGTCGGCAAAAAAATTGGCTCAAGCAATAATCATGCCTAGGCAGTCGACTAGGCGGCTAGACGGGACTGGTTGGCCGACTAGGCCTCGGTTCCCAAGAAAGGGGTAAAAAGATCAAAATCCGATCCAAAATTTAGTTCTTTCAAAAACCTAAAAGCAGCCGACAGAGAAGGAGGAAGAAGAGAAGGAGAAAAAGTTTCAGGAAAAGTGCATACCAAGGACATATATTGCGTATGTGTTATATATTTTATTGGTACTTAAGTTAATACTTTGATGACATATAGCATATATTTTTTTATTGCATATATATATATATATATATATATATATATATATATATATATATATATATATATATTAAAAAAAAAAAAAAAATATATATATATATATATATATATATATATATATATATATATATCCGTCTCCTTCACTAATAAGGGTGGCTTTTGGTTCTTATTAGGTGCGGTGTATGGTCACAACGACAGACGGCGGCGGGAGACCCTGTAGTGTGATATTTCCAGGGAAGCTGCTACTGCTGATGCCTCGCATCTGCCGCTTCTGTTGATGGGCGACTTCAATGCCTTGCTTCACAGAGGGGAGAAGATGGGAGGTAGACCGGTTCCTGATCCGATCCTTTATGACTTTCAGAGATGTCTCCTCCAGGCGGGGCTCAAGGGGCTGTCTCGCTCGGGGTTCTTATGGACCTGGCATAACAAAGCAGTCCGCAATAGGATTGCGTGCCAGCTGGATAGAGCCCTAGGCAACGGGGAATGGTTCAGACATTTTTCCAATTCATCGGCTGAGGGCCTGGCCGCTGGGACGAGTGACTATTCCCCCATTAGGGTCGGCTTCACTATTCGGCCTCCCGTGAAGTCTCGTTCCTTCAGGTACAACAACAGCTGGTATCTTTCAGAGGGATACGTGGAGGCTGTTACGGAGGGGATCACTAGCCATCAGGAGGGGACGGCCCAGTATCGCATGACGCATCGGCTCAAGGCTACGAAGAAGGCTTTACGTAGCTGGGTGAAGGGTCTGCATAAGTCTACATTAGAAGATAAGGAGGCGGAGCTCCGGACCATCCAGTAGGACATGTAATCTGATATGCTGAACGGAGACCTGGCGACGAGAGAGAAGGAGCTGATCGGAGAAGTCAACATCTTGCGTCTGCAGAAGGAGATTAGCACGGCCCAGCGTGCTAAATGCTCCTGGCTTAAGGATGGAGACCGATGTTCAAAGTTCTTCTATGACGTCATCCGGACCAGACAGCATAGGAACCATATTTTCCAGCTTCTTGATGTGGATGGCAACATGGTGGGAGAGCCGGCTAAGATACAAGGCGAGGCAGTCAGGTACTACTCTGAGTTATATTTCCAGACCGACTACCTGTCTGTGTTCCCAGATATAGTTACGAAGAGAGTGGTGACTCCGTATGGGAATAGCCTTCTACTGGCCCCAGTTACTCTGGAGGAGGTGGAATCTATTGTCAAGACGGCGGATCCCAATAAGGCTCCTGGGCCGGATGGGTTTAGCAGTGGATTCTACAAGCGCCATTGGGATACCCTGAAGTTTCAGGTCCTTGAGGTGGTGCAGGAGTTCTTCTCCAAAGGAAAACTACTGAAGGAGCTGAACCACACCTTCTTGACTCTTGTGCCAAAGAAGGAGGGAGCGACATCGTTGGCAGATTTCAGGCCTATTGCATGCTATAATTATCTTTACAAGATAATTACACACCTTATGTGCCGGCGGATGGAGGGGATCATGCAGGACTTAGTCTCTCCGAACCAGGCGGCTTTCATCAAGGGGAGGTCGATCGCGGAGCACAGCCTTCTGGCGCATGAGATGGTGAGGGGATTCAGTAAACCTGACGGGGAGAAGGCTTGTGTGAAGTTAGATCTGAGGAAGGCCTATGACATGGTTAATAGGGATTTTCTCTGTCATCTGATGACTGCTATGGGGTTCGAGGACCGTTGGGTAGCGAGGATCCGGGAGTGTATCACGTCTTCCACTTTCTCTGTCCTTATCCAGGACATCCCATATGGGTATTTCCAGAGCAACTGTGGTCTTAGGCAAGGTGACCCTCTGTCCCCTTACCTATTCACGCGTGTCATGGAATACTTCACATGCTTGATGGATATCGCAGTGCATCGAGGGAGATTGGTTCCATTGTTCAGGCGGGTTGACCCCCCGGTTACCCACCTTATTTATGCAGATGATCTCTTAGTGTTCATCCAGCCATCTACTGAGGGTATGCATACGATTGCCGAGATTATGGGAGAGCTGGAGTCCCTCTCAGGCCTCCAGATGAACAGAGAGAAGAGCAGGGTGTACTTCAGCTCCCTCTGCCCCCAGAAGGAGCGGGCCGACGCGCTGGGAGTTAAGAGGAGCGAGCTCCCGGTGAAGTATTTAGGGGTTCCTCTCACAGTCAACTATGCGCGGGACCAGGACTGCCATAGTCTGGTGGAGTATGTCCAGCGGAGGGTTGAAGGCTGGCAAGCCGTCGGTTTATCATTTGGAGGTCGCATTGAGCTGGTTAGATCGGTGATATCGGCTGTGGCCCATTTCTGGCTGCAATCCATTCTACTTCCTATTGCCACTATCAAGAAAGTAGAGCGGATGTGTGCAGACTTCATATGGAGGAGTGGTATGCAGGCGATCTCCTGGGAGCAGCTCTGTAGACCCAGGAAGGAGGGAGGAGTGGGGTTAAGGCCTTTGCTGGAGATTAGGGAGGCCTCTGCGCTGAAGCTGGCATGGAGATTCATCAATAGGGGGTCCCTCTGGGCTGACTGGATGCATAGCAGATATGTGAAACAAGACAATTTTTGGACCTGTTCCTCTGACAACAATCATTCAGTCTCTTTCAAGATTATCCTGAGACACGGGGGCGTTCTCCAATCTGCTATCCGGAGGGTCATGAAGGATGGGTCTGGCACGGACCTCTGGCGGGATCCTTGGATAGATCGACAATCTCTATTAGATATCAGGGGAGTCCCGCCGCATCAGGAGGACAGTCGGGGGCTGACTTGTCGTCGCATTATCTATGATGGAGAATGGAGGCCTGAGTCTTTATCGCTATACTGCAAAAATGGATGAGAGTATCAGTTCTGTAGTCATTGATCCCGGTCTGCCTACTGATCGGTGGATTTGGAAGCCGCCAGAAGACGCTTCGGGGACTGAAATCTTCCAGTTTCGGAGCTGCTACAACCTCATTCGGCGCACTTATCCTCCGAGTACAGACTATGAATTCATATGGTGCAAGGGTCTTGCCCGGAAGATGCAGTTTTGTATTTACAAGCTTCTTCTGGGCCGCCTATTGACGAGGGATCGACTTAGTGCTTTTGGGGTGCCGGTTCCAGACCCTAAGTGTGTGCTATGCAGTGTAGCGAATGAATCTATAGGGCACATTTTCTTTGAGTGTGCCCTGTCTTGGCAGATCTGGGCTGATCGAAGTAGGGTGCTGGGTGGTTGTGACTCCGGAAAGGGGATTGGGGACATCATCACTGTGCTCCGGGATAACAGAGGAAGAGGGCTGGACTGGTTCCGGACCGTCCGAGTTCGACTGGCAGCCGCTGTATGGCATGTTTAGAGGGAACAGAACCGTCGCATCTTTGAGGGTCTAGTAACCCTTCCGATAGGCATCCTCTATAACATAGAGTTTGATGTAAATGCTATGGGGATCTGATGAGTGGGAGTCCCACTCTGATTGTATGTTGTAAGATTATTGCGTTGCTTTTGGAATAAAATTTACCCTTTTTCCATATATATATATATATATATATATATATATATATATATATAGAAATTTTGAGTAGTACCCTACTTGCTTTACCCATATTCAAGGTGCACCCCACCCAATTACCATAATGTAAGACACCCCCCACTTTTGACGGAAACTGTCCATAACGGACGGTCAATCCCATTGACTGAAATTTTTTGACGAAAATACCCTCATATTTTTTTTCCCTAAACCAAAATCCAAACCCAAACCCAAACGTTAAGCCCTTCTTCACCAACACCAACACCACCACCACCACCGCTCCCCCACCGCCGCTCCGGCGCCCGCCGCTGTTCCTCCTCCCGCTGACGCGCCCTCAGCCGCTGCTACTCCCACGACCACCGTGCCCGCTGCCGCATCCTCCCACTGCCGCCAGCGGTGGTAGCAACGGCGAGCGGGAGGGTGGGGAGGAGGGGGCTCCTCGACGCGGGGGGTGGGTGGGTGGGTGGGGCAGCGACGATGATGAAGCTACTGCTAATGTCGGTTTTGTGTCAAGGAAGCACCACTAAGCATGCAAGCGACAGTTTGAACGAGTGCCTTGGTGTAAGTTTTGTGTCGGTGAGACTATATTATGTGATTGTTTCTGCTAGCAATTCCCTTTCAATTTGCATTGTACAAAAATGTTTGTATCAGTAAAATTATATTGTCGAGTATTTCGAGTGTGCTTCATCCAACAAATTGGTACCATAGTGATATATCCAAGAAATCCATAATCAATTTCTAAGACCAGTATACTGCCCAATATTAGGAAACTACGGTTTTCGATCTTTCTGTGACTTTTCTCATCTTGATTTTTTTACGTCAGCATTTGATTTAAGCAGCAGCAGCAGCGTTGGCGGCGGCAGCCGCGACGGGAGCGCGCAGCAGGCAAGGGGCTTGGAGGAGGAGGGGGCTCCTCGGTATAGGGGGTGGGGGGTGCGGTAGCCGGCGGGGCATGGGGGGTCAAAGAGGGCATTTTTGGGCGTGGGGAAGAAGAGGGGCATTTTTGTCCAAAAAACTGGGTCAAAGGAGTTGACCGTTAGGAAAGGACGAAAACTGTCAAAAGTTGGGGGTGTCTTACATTATGGTAATTAAGTGGGGTGCACCTTAAATATGGGTAAAGTAAGTGGGGTATTACTCAAAATTTCTCATATATATATATATATATATGTGTGTGTGTGTGTGTGTGTGTGTGTGTGTGTGTGTATATATATATATATATATATATATATTTTATATTTTTTTTTATATATTATATATATATATATATATAGGGAAAATTTATGAAATGCCTAAAAATTTAAAAAGTTTTATGAAAAACCCACCCCAAAATAAACTTTCATCGCGTGCCCAGCATTAACTTAAAAATTAAAAAAAGGGCACGGCATGACCCTTTTGCCCTTCTAATTTATTAAGAATATCAACAAACCCAGCAAGTTTTATGAAAATCGGTTCGATTCCAGAAGCTTGAGAATTAAATACAAAACCAAACGACTCTTCAAAAAAGTGTCTCTATCGCTCCCTCCTCTTCCATACTCTGTTCGGTTGCGATTTTAGGTCATCTCCTCCAAAAATCTTAGAAATTTCTTACAAGAAATCGCCAGCGAATCTCCATCACAATGTCGCAATCATCAGCAATGGATGTAGACCAAGTTAGAGAAGAAGGAGATAAAGTAGTTGTTGGAAAGCAAACGAAAGGAGGGATAAAAGTTAAGAAGGTTGCTCGTAGACGAAATGCTCCAAAAGAAAAAGAAGTGCAAGAAGCAGTAGAAGAACAAGAACAACAAGAACAAGAAGTAGCAGGGGAGGAAGAAGAAGATCAAGAAGAAGGGAAGAAAAAAGGTAAAACTTTGAGACCTGTTCATTCTCCGTTTATATTGACGCGGCAAATGAAAATGATCATTCTCCGTCTATAAAATACACGGAGGATGCCCTTTCTGTGTCATTTGAACTAGAAATGACCATTCTCCGTCTATTTTGAGACGGAGAATGGCATTCTCCGTGTTTAAACACACGGAGAATGGCATTTTCTGTGTTTTTGACCTAAAGAACGAGCATTCTCCGCCTAATATGAGACGGAGAATGTCATTCTCCGTTATAAAATAGACGGAGATTGACCTTTCTTCTTGCATTAACCTAGAGAAATGAACATTCTCCGTCTTACTGACACGGAGAATGCCATTCTCCGTCTATTTTATAACGGAGAATGGCATTCTCCGTCTCTTTTGACCCGGAGAATGACATTCTCCTTGTATTTTGACCTAAAGAATGAGCATTCTCCGCCTTATTGAGACGGAGAATGTCATTCTCTGGGTCAAAATAAAGGGAGAATGCCATTCCCCGTGTTAATACAAAACGGAGAATGCCATTCGCCGTCTATTTTAATACGGAGAATGTCATTCTCCGTTTTGTATTAACACGGAGAATGACATTCTCCCTTTATTTTGATCTAAAGAACGAGCATTCTCCGCCTAATATGAGACGGAGAATGGCATTCTCTGTATTAAAACACGCGGAGAATGTCATTCTCCTTGTATTTTGACCTAAAGAATGAGTATTCTCCGCCTTATTGAGACGGAGAATGTCATTCTCTGGGTCAAAATAAAGGGAGAATGCCATTCCCCTTGTTAATACAAAACGGAGAATGGCATTCTCCGTCTCTTTTGACCCGGAGAATGACATTCTCCGTCTATTTTGACACGGAGAATGGCATTCTCCCTTTATTTTGATCTAAAGAACGAGCATTCTCCGCCTAATATGAGACGGAGAATGGCATTCTCCGTATTAAAACACGCGGAGAATGGCATTCTCCTTGTATTTTGACCTAAAGAATGAGCATTCTCCGCCTTATTGAGACGGAGAATGTCATTCTCTGGGTCAAAATAAAGGGAGAATGCCATTCCCCGTGTTAATACAAAACGGAGAATGACATTCTCCGTCTATTTTAAAACGGAGAATCACATTCTCCGTCTATTTTGACACGGAGAATGGCATTCTCCCTTTATTTTGATCTAAAGAACGAGCATTCTCCGCCTAATATGAGACGGAGAATGGCATTCTCCGTCTTACTGAGACGGAGAATGCTCATTCTCCGGGACAAAATAAAGGGAGAATGCCATTCTCCTTGTATTTTGACCTAGAGAATGAGCATTCTCCGTCTTTCTGAAGCGGAGAATGAGCATTCTCCGTCTTGCTAACGCGGAGAATAGCATTCTCCGTTTTAAAACACGCGGAGAATGCCATTCCCCGTGTTAATACAAAACGGAGAATGCTATTCTCCGTGTCAAAATAGACGGAGAATGATATTCTCCGTCTATTTTGACACGAGAATGGCATTCTCCGTGTGAATACAAAACGGAGAATGCTCATTCGCCGTCTATTTTGACACGGAGAATGACATTCTCCGTCTAATGTTAGACGGAGAATGGCTTTCTCCTTATTATAATAAAGAAGAATGTTGACGTAAACCTAATTGTTGTTGTTTTTAGGAAAAAAAAACTGTCAGGAACAAAGAAGAAAGACTTTTCCGTGCAACATTCACCCCAATACTCTCTCTCATGGATGAGGTGAAGGAAAAGTTTGGCCATTTGCCTGAAGCAGTTGTTGAAAGCTTGAAGAATGTAGGATTCTACAACTTCGTAGATGTATTCTACAGAACTAAGGTGAAAAAATCAGAACTATCTAAAGTCACCCAAGGTCTGGAGAACTTGATGGGGACTTATTTGGAAGAAGATGGAATTGGATATTTCCAATTGAGCAGCAGTGTCAAGGTAGCACCAACTGCTGATGAGATGGCAACCATTTTCGGTCTGCCAATGAATGATGACACTGAAGTTGATGAGAAGTATTTGAAGATCATCACTGAAAAGCAGAAGACCCCCCCACCAGCAGACTCATTCAGCATGTGTACAGAACACTTCACAAGATTGCTGAAAAATTCCAAGGGAAAAAATGCTGAAGTCTCAAACGCAAAAGTTAGGAAAAGAATCTTAGAGCTGCTGGGGGGCGAAAATGCAAGTCCTGATGAATTGGCCAAGTTAATAGTATTCAACTTGTGCCAAACAGCATTCTTCACCAGAATGGGGGGATCGAACTTGCCATACAAGTTCTTCGCTCTGGTGGAGAGCACAGATGTTATAAAAAGCATCTGTTGGCCTCGGATTATACTGGGGTACGTCATGGACAACATAAAGAGGGCTGTCACAAAATTTGAAGATGGTGATGTTGATATATCGTACAAGAAGATTGAAGGTTGTACGATATACTTCTTGTATTGGTTTGCAGAGCACAGTCAACTGATAGAGAGGAAGTGCAAACCAACAGTCGCATCTCCGAGATTCGATACATGGGATGGGAATAGAATCTCGATATTCCTAAAAAATGAATATCAAGGTGCTCAAATGGATTCGGATTTGATATTCAAGGATCTTGTTGCATTGAATGTTCATGAACTTGAAGAAGTCCCAGCAGAGCAGCAATGTATAGAAGGTGGAGATAATTCTGTTGATGAAGAAGAACCACAAACTGAAGCTCAAGCACCAGCACCCTCTACAGCTGACAATGTAGATATGTTGCGTGTCTTGCAAGAGAAATCTCAGCTTATCGCTGAGAATGAGCAACTCCAGGAAAGAGCCCAGCAACTAGCGGCAGATGTAGCCCAACAACGTGCTGTGGGGCTCGTTGCTGATGGCTTGGAGAAGGAGTTAGACTCTTTAAGGAACGAGAAATCGCTCCTTATTGATGACAATAAGAAACTCCGTAAGCGAGTTGAAGAACTGGAGGCACAGGGGTCGGAACTAGACTCCCTGAGAAAGCAGAAGTCTGAGCTTACTGCTGATAATGAGAAGCTTCGTCAACGTGTTGAGGAGCTACTTCTAAAAGGTAAGATTTTATATTTTTTGTCTATTTTAATCTGTAATTACCTGTATCTAACAAGGAGAATGACCATTCTCCGTGTCAAAGTACACGGAGAATGAAGTTTTCTGTGTGTTTTGACCTATAAAATGTCATTCTCCGTGTCAAAATAGACGGAGAATGTCATTCTCCGTATTAAAACACACTTAGAATGACATTCTCCGTCTATTTTGACACGGAGAATGACATTCTCCGCTAGTATTTTAACACGGAGAATGACATTTTCTGTATTTTGACATAGAAATGACATTCTCCGTCTGTTTTGACACGTAGAATGCCATTCTCCGTGTCAATTTAGACGGAGAATGTCATTCTCCGTCTATTTGGAAACGGAGAATAACATTCTCCGTCTATTTTGACACGGAGAATGACATTCTCCGTCTATTTTGACACGGAGAATGACATTCTCCAGATTAAAGTAAACGGATAATAATATTTTTCATTGTTTTTAAAAAGAAGATTATATAATATTGACATCATTCCTCTTGTTGTTGTTTGTTTTTATATCAGTGAAAATGACAGAGGATCTCAAAAAAGAGAATGAAAAGCTCAATGATGATAACAACAAACTTCTAGAGGAAGTTGCATCGTTGAAAGACGAAATCACACAGAAGAATGATACAATTGTTAACCTTGAAGCAATGGCTAAAGCATTGCAAAGTGGGGAGACTCAAGCAGTTCCCCAAAAGCATTACACAAGAGCAAATGAACCTGCTGGAACTAAAAAACAATCAAATGCTGCAGATGAGGATGATTTTACTACATTGCAAAAGAAGAAAACATCCGATGCTACAACAAGTAAGAAGGCAGGTCCTGGTCGAAAAAGAAAAGATCCTTCCAGTCCCAGAAAGAAAGTAGCTCCTGCTGGGAAAAAAAAAGCTCCTTCCAGCCCCGAGAAGGTAGACAATAAAAAGGAGATGTCAGCTCCTGAAGAACTTGAGGAAGAATCTCCTCAAACAGCAAAGCTTGTTAAAGAGGGAAAAATGCTGATGCAATGTCCGAAGCTCAGACTTTGGAACCTTGCAGACGATGAGCTGAAGCAACTATACAGGAGCATCGTATACCAAAGAAGGATGTCTCCAACGTAAGTATTCTAAACTTGAACCAATTTCTGTACAATTCACAAGGGAGAATGATCATTCTCCGTCTCATTTAAAACGGAGAATGACATTCTCCGTTTATATTGACGCGGCAAATGAAAATGATCATTCTCCGTCTATAAAATACACGGAGAATGCCCTTTCTGTGTCATTTGAACTAGAAATGGCCATTCTCCGTGTTTAAACACACGGAGAATGACATTTTCTGTGTTTTTGAGCTAAAGAACGAGCATTCTCCGCCTAATATGAGACGGAGAATGTCATTCTCCGTTATAAAATAGACGGAGAATGACCTTTCTTCTTGCATTAACCTAGAGAAATGAACATTCTCCGTCTCACTGACACGGAGAATGCCATTCTCCGTCTATTTTATAACGGAGAATGACATTCTCCTTATATTTTGACCTAGAGAATGAGCATTCTCCGCCTTATTGAGACGGAGAATGTCATTCTCTGGGTCAAAATAAAGGGAGAATGCCATTCCCCGTGTTAATACAAAACGAAGAATACCATTCGCCGTCTATTTTAATACGGAGAATGACATTCTCCGTCTATTTTAACACGGAGAATGACGGAGAATGACATTCTCCGTCTATTTTAAAACGGAGAATGATCATTCTCCGTCCCATTTAAAACGGAGAATGACATTCTCCGTCCAATTCATAACGGAGAATGATCATTCTCTATTGGAGTTATTTTTTATGCAATTTTATCATTAGCCTATATTATTATCATAATCGAAACTAAATTTATGTGCAGTGATTATGTATACATGTACATTCCAAATGCTCCAGAAGAATGTAAAATAAGAAGAAGAAACAATGATGTCAGCATGTTGTTAAATGCTAAAGATTTTCAAGACATACTAAATGAGGCGGATATAGAAGCCGGTGTTATGAACTACTTAATAAAGCTTATGAACGAAGTTCAAGCCGAATTAAGGCATAACATTCAGTCAAGCTCGCAGGGTGCACAATGTAAATGGTTTGCAATCATGATGCCCCATTCATTGGTAAGAATCGAAACTGAAAAATAAATATTAATGTGTACAGCTACTAATAGTGTTGTAAAAAACTAACTCATGATATTATTTTTTGTTTTTTTTCTTCTGGAAAACAGAGTACTGCCCAGTATGTCGATGAAAAAAATCCAACACCTGGAGCAGTGTACAATTTCAAAGTTGATATAAAAGATTTTATCATGGAGCTGGAAGATGACATTGAATGGCTATTCGTGCCACTCTTCCGCGAGGAGAATAAACACTATACGCTGCTGGCATTCAACTTCAGCTCCTATGTTTGGACGCACTACAACTCATTGCGGAAAAACACGGACGCTAAGGGAATCCAGGATGCAAAATACATGAAGAGTAAAATCGAGCCAATTGTAATGAAGAAGATTGCATTGATGAGGAATAAAAGCCCAGCAATCCAGGAATACGAAACAACAGAGCTCAAGGTTTGCAAAGAATACCCACAGCAACTATCACCAAGCTGCCTGCTGTATGTTTCATATTATATTGAAAAGTTGTCGAGAGCTCCATTTGATTTACAGAAGAAAACAAACAAAATAGTTCACAATACTATTGTAAAGAGAAGGCTAAATTTGGCTAAGGCTTTGCTTATGAGTGAATGTGCAGTTCCTTTTGTACAATAAAAGAAAATGACAATGTAAATTGGCTAACAAATTCCTTGTATATATTCTGTTTGTCAGGTTTCTTTTGTAATGTATTTGTTTTCCTTTGTAATGAAATTCAATTTTTCGACTAATTTACATTGTTCTATATATGTAAATCTGTTTTGTTAAAGTTCTGTTGTTTGATTCAAACCTATAATGTCATTATCTGTGTTAATACAAACCTATAATGTGTGCATTTGGAACTTAGAAATGGCCATTCTTCGTTTCGTATGAGACGGAGAATGTCATTCTCCGGGTCAAAAGAAACGGAGAATGCCATTCTCCTTGTATTTTGACCTAGAGAATGAGCATTCTCCGTCTTACTGACGCGGAGAATGACATTCTCCGTTTTAAAACACGCGGAGAATGATTATTCTTTGTATTTTTGACCTAGAAAGGAACATTATCCGTCTTAGGGACGCGGAGAATGCCATTCTCCGTGTCAAAATAGACGGAGAATATCATTCTCCGGGTCAAAAGAGACGGAGAATGCCATTCTCCTTGTATTTTGACCTAGAGAATGAGCATTCTCCGTCTTACTGATGCAGAGAATGACATTCTCCGTTTTAAAACACGCGGAGAATGATTATTCTTTGTATTTTTGACTTAGAAAGGAACATTATCCGTCTTAGTGACGCGGAGAATGGCCATTCTCCGTTTCGTATGAGACGGAGAATGTCATTCTCCGGGTCAAAAGAAACGGAGAATGCCATTCTCCTTGTATTTTGACCTAGAGAATGAGCATTCTCCGTCTTACTGACGCGGAGAATGGCATTCTCCGTTTTAAAACACGCGGAGAATGATTATTCTTTGTATTTTGACCTAGAAAGGAACATTATCCGTCTTAGGGACGCGGAGAATGCCATTCTCCGTGTCAAAATAGACGGAGAATGTCATTCTCCGGGTCAAAAGAGACGGAGAATGCCATTCTCCTTGTATTTTGACCTAGGGAATGAGCATTCTCCGTCTTACTGATGCGGAGAATGACATTCTCCGCTTTAAAACACGCGGAGAATGATTATTCTTTGTATTTTTGACTTAGAAAGGAACATTGTCCGTCTTAGTGACGCGGAGAATGGCCATTCTCCGTTTCGTATGAGACGGAGAATGTCATTCTCCGGGTCAAAAGGGACGGAGAATGCCATTCTCCTTGTATTTTGACCTAGAGAATGAGCATTCTCCGTCTTACTGACGCGGAGAATGACATTCTCCGTTTTAAAACACGCGGAGAATGATTATTCTTTGTATTTTTGACCTAGAAAGGAACATTATCCGTCTTAGGGACGCGGAGAATGCCATTCTCCGTGTCAAAATAGACGGAGAATGTCATTCTCCGGGTCAAAAGAGACGGAGAATGCCATTCTCCTTGTATTTTGACCTAGAGAATGAGAATTCTCCGTCTTACTGACGCGGAGAATGGCATTCTCCGTTTTAAAACACGCGGAGAATGATTATTCTCCTTGTATTTTTGACTTATAAATGGCCATTCTCCGTGTATCTAAAACGGAGAATGATTATTCTCCGTGTTAAAATACACGGAGAATGATCATTCAATACATTATAAAGTCAGAGAGTATAAAGGAGAATAAGTTCTTATGCTGTTAATATATATGTGAAACATCAAATATGCAGAATTCAAACTATTACCATTGATATCAAAAAATGTAAGATATGTATTCAAAAAACAATTTCCACTTATATAAAAGAAGGAATATATGTGTATGTATTAACGAGGGGGCGCTGCCCCCTTGACCACCGTAGCAGCATGTGGAGGCAGAGGACAAGTGCTGCGATTGTGATTGCATAATTCAAAACAATTCTGGCATCTTATCTTTCTCTTCTCTTTTCCCTTGTTCTCATATTTGCTCTTGTAACGGTCCGTTTTTGGTCGTCCAGGACCCCGTTTCGGAACAGGGGGTAGAACAACATCAGTGGGATTATTTTCAAACTGTTTTTCGCAATCTGGAACTGGACGAATGACACATGAATATAACTTCTGGTAATAATCTGATGTCCAATACTGCTCCACAAAGTCGTAAACAGATTTATCTGAACCAACTCTGATGCATTGTATTGCATGGCTGCATGGGAATCCATATACCTTCCATCTACGACAACTACAATGACAATCAAGAAGATTCACCATATGGGAGGAAGTATCTGCGATCACCTTAAATTCGAAATCACCGGACCGATATACCCTATAACACATGCCATCATCTGTAAGCTGCTTCAGCATATCCTCAGCGTATGGAGTCAATTTGCTATTCAAACCAATTGCATCCTTGTGGCGATCCGAAATCATCTTCATCATCTTCACACGGATGACATTTACAATTGCTGATATAGGCAATTTCTTCTCAGCCTTTATCCATGCATTGAATGACTCTGCACAACTAGAAGCAACCTCACCGTATCTACATCCCGGGAAGAATGCGTTTGACCAGTGTTCAGGTTTTTGTTTATTCATCCAATTCACAACATGACCACAATTCAGATCATAAATCTTCTTGATTGCTTGTCTATACCCACCTTTATACAGAAAAACAAATAAGTAATAAAGAATTAGGTCAATTCACAAAATTATGAAAAAATAAGTGCATTCTCATAAGGATAATAGTCATTCTCCGTTCAAAAGCTAACGGAGAATGATATTCTCCGTTCTATGCAAGACGGAGAATAGTCATTCTCCGTTCAAAAGCTAACGGAGAATGACATTCTCCGTTCTATGCAGGACGGAGAATGGCCATTCTCCGTTTTAAAACACACGTCATTCTCCGTCTTACTGACGCGGAGAATGATCATTTTCCTTGTTAAATTAAGGGAAAATGCATAGAAAATGTGCATATATCTGTCTCATTAACACACCTGGAGTTAGA